>PVLA01009826.1:0-70329 GCA_004027455.1 Hydrochoerus hydrochaeris
GGGAAAAAAAAGAAAAGAAAAACGTGGACAGAAGGCTGTAGCCAGGCATACTCTCACCAGCACCAGTCCCATCATGTACAAAATACCACTGGAATGCCAAGACACATGGTCATGGTGAAGTTGGGGATTGGTGAGCCCCCCTACCCAGGGATCCCACTATCCACTTGTCTGGAAGAAATCAGAAACATGACAAGGGGAAGGAACAAAAGGCAGTCTCCAGCCTCCAACCCAAACAGTACTGGCCCAGAAGAGGTAAACACAGAAGAGATTGGGGGTTGCACACTTGCAGTTTCTGAAGAAACAGCATCTGCTTCAGCATCTGAAACAGCAACAGAATTTCATGAGATAGCTTCATGAAATTATAAAAGAACTTAAAACAGAAATATTAATACAAGTAAAGGAAGCTATAAGAAAAATAATAAAAGAAATGTTAAGTGCCTCTCAAGAAGACACAGATGGAAGAATAGAGAAGCATAGAAAAAGGAGGCAAACATTTGATGAAGAATATTTTAAAAATCTAGAATACATGAAACAGATTCAAAGAGACTACCAGGAAATTAAAAACTACACTAAAGGCTGGCAAAACTGCTTGAAAGAAACCAAAGATAGACTATCAAACCTTAAAGACAGGTTTGCAACTTGCATTCATGAAAGGAAAGATCTCTTGAAAATAACAAGGAGCCAGGAAGTAACAATACCAAGGCTAGACTATGACAAGAGGATCTATAAATTAAGAATAAAAAATGTGAGTGAAGAATCAGGCATAAACACAAATGAAATACAAAGGCTATTTACAGAAACAATTAAAGAAAACTTTCCAAGCATAGGAAAAGGAAATGATATTCAGATATATGAGGCATACAGAACTCCAGCCAGCTATAACCAAAATAGATCTACACCCAGACATATAATAATCAAGATCCCAGAAATTCAACACAAGAACAGAGTATTAGAAGCCATCAGAGAAAAGAAGCAGAGCACCTATAAAGGAAAACCCATCAGAATCATGACAGACTTCTTGACACAAACCATCAAATCAAGAACAGCTTGGAGCAAAGCATACCAAGCCCTGAAAGAAAATAACCTCAAACCCAGATTGATGTACTCTGAAAAACTATCTCTCAAAATTAATGGAGAAATAAGACACTTCCATGACAAAGAGGAGCTGGGGGAGTTCATGACCACCAATCCAACCCTACAAAAAATACTGAAGGACATTCAAGTGAGAGAGAAAAAAAGACCATGGTTTCAAGAACAGCGACAGAGGGGCTCACTGAATGGGGCAGACATTGGAATGAAGGGGAAAAGTAGACAAACAACAACAGAAAAATAGCATGGCAGAGATGAGGCAGAGAAGGATTGTCATTATTGCTAATGTGGATGGCCTCGATACACTAATAAGAAGAAACACAGGCAGAGTGGATCAGGAGATAGGGTCCATCAAGATGCTCTATATAAGAACTATAACTAACCTGAAAGATGGTTTATGGATTGAAAGTCAAAGATGAGAAAATAATCCTCTATGTGACAAGGAACCAGAAAAAATTGGAGGTAGCTCGCCCTTCAGCTGCAGATTGTTTGGAAAGACATAACACTTTTATACAATGGAGAACTACTCAGCTATAAGGAAGGAAAACCTTGAGGCTCTTGTAGGTAAATGGACACAATTTGAGATCAAGCTCAGGGGTAAAAAGGTTCAGAACCACTTAGGTAAATAGCGGGTTGCCTCCCTAATCTAAAAAATAAAAGAGTGAGTGGGATACCAAATGTACAATGCCCCTTGTGAAAGTGAAAGGGGAGGAATTGTCTAAAAAGGGAAGGGGGAGGACATTGTTAATATTGTATCATGATTTAAAACCCACATTGTTCTCATCACTCTGTTTAGTTTGGTTATATTCTGTTCCAACTTGTCTACTTGTACTAGATTTGATGGCATCGACAGCTATTTCAAAGATAGCAGGATATACTACAGTAACCATTTTTAATTGCCTATTAACTTAATTTGAAACCCAGTATTGCTTTCACTGCCTTGTTTTGACTGATTTTATATGAATCTGTTTTGTTCGATCACTGTCTTGTCTTGACTGATTCTATTTGAATCTGTTATGTTTGATAGTATCAAGTGTGAGAATATAGGCAATTACTCTGAAGACAATAAGATTCACTATGCTACCCATTCTTGCTTGACTATTATCTTCTTTTGAGGTCCTATAATGGCTCCAATGTTTTGTTTTTATTGATTTTGTTCTGTACTATTATGTTCAATTTTATTGTACTTGATGATATGAGCAAATCTATTGAAATAACAAGAAACATCATGGTAACCATTGTAGATCACCTTGTATTATGGTTTTAAATCATATGCTATGTCTATCCTTTGTTTTGAATGACCCTGTTTTTTTTCTTTTTTCTAATTTTGTTTTATTCTTTTTGAAATTAAAAAAAAGAAAAGAAAACAGTGCCAAGGTCCAGCCACCTCCATTGAGCCCCTATAGCGGTGGGTGTACATGTTGAGTTCCAGAGTGCTTGTACTCCCTTGTGGAGAGCTCTGGATCATCACCCTCAGTGCTTAGGACCCTGCCAGGCTTTCTGAACAATGCAGGAGGCACAGGAGATACCAAGGGCCTGACCAGGCAAGGTCTAGCCACCGCCATTGAGCCCGGGAATCTGAGGCCTCACGAGGTGAGTTCCACCGCACTTGCGCTTGCTAGAGGAGAGCTCTGGACCATCACCCCCATTGGTTAGGACCCTGCCCAGCTTTCTGAACAACTGTAGGAGGTAAAGGAGATCCCACAGGCCTGGATAGGCCATGCCTAGGCACTTCTGTTGAGCCCCTGGAGCTGAGGGTACGTGAGGTGATTTAAAGCATGCTTGTGCTTGCTTGCGGAGAGCTTTGGACCATCACTTCCAGTGGATAGGACACAACCCAGATTCCTGAAACACCGTTGGAGGCACAGGAGGTCCTGTGGGCCTTAATGGGCCACTCCTAGCCACCTCCAGTGAGCCCCAGAGCTGAGAGCTTGTGAGGTGAGTTCCAGTGTGCTTGTGCTCTGGGAGAGTTTTGGACCATTGCTCCCAGTGATTAGGACCCTGACCAGCATCCTAGACCACCAGAGGATGCACATGAGGTCACCGTAAGCCTCACTAGGCCAAGCACAGTGATCTCCAAGCAGTCCTGGGGAGCTGTGGGCATGCTAGGTCATTTCCAGCATGCCCACAGAAAGCTTTGGCACACCACTCAAAACCCAGAAATATAAGAAAATGACAAAATGGAAGACCAAAATGCAATCTCAAACCTCCAACCCATCCCAAGCAGGCCGAGGAGCCATGTACATAGAAGAAAATGCAAGCCATACACCTGAAATGCCGGAAACTATAGCAACTGAAGTAAAGAAACAACTCTGGGAAGATTATAAAAGAACTCAAATCAGAAATAGTCTCCTGGGTAAAAGAAGAAATGATAAATATAATGAAGGAAATGCTAAACACATCTAAAGATGACATAGTTAAAAAAAATTAGAGGAACAATGCAAAAAGATGGAAACCCTGAATGAAAAATATAAGACACAAACGGAATGCATGAAGCAGATTCAAAGAGATATATAGAAAATAAAAAATTGCACTGAAAGTTGGCAAAACTGCCTCAATGAAAGTGAAGATAAAATTTCAGACCTCGAAGACAAGTTTGCAACTAGTGAACAGGAAAGGAGAGATCTTTTAAAAATAACAAGGAATCAGGAAATAACAATTCAACAACTTCAAGATGATGCAAAGAAAGACAAAATATTTTGATTGGATTGCATTAAATCTGTATAACAGTTTCGAGAGTATGGCCATTTTCACAATTTTGGTTCTTCCTAGCCAAGAGCAAGGAATATTCTTCTGTTTTCTAATATTACCTTCAATCTCCTTTTTTAGTATAGCATAATTTTCAGCATATAAGTCTTTTACATTCTTGGTTAGGTTGATTCCAAAGTATTTCATTTTTGAGATACTACTGTGAAAGGCGATATTGCCATAATTTCTCTCTTGGTGAGCTTTTTGTTTCTGTACAGGAATGCTCTTGATTTTTGAGTGTTGACTTGGTATCCAGCTACACTGTTGAATTTGATTTTTAGCTCTAATGTCTTTTAATGGAGTTTTTTGTTATTCTATATAGAGTATCATGTCATGTGCAAATAGTGATAGTTTAACTTTTCCCTTTTTTATCTTTATTTCTTTTATTTCTCTTCCTTGTCTGATTACTCAGGCCAATATTTCCAGAACTATATTGAATATGAATGGTGGGAGCGGACATCCTTGTCTTGTTCCTGATTTTAGAGTGAAAGTTTTCAGTTTTTGTCCATTTTGTATAATGTTGGATGTTGGTTTGTCATAGAAAACTTTTATGATATTGAGGTACATACCACCTATCCCGAGTTTCTGTAGGGTTTCTTTTTTTTATCATGAACAAGTACTGGATTTTATCAAAAGCTCTTTCTGCATCTATTGAGGTGATCATGTGGTTTTTGTTTTTGGCCCTGTTGATATGGTGTGTTACATTTAATGATTTGCATATGTTAAAACATCCCTGCATCCCTGGAATGAATTTGACTTGGTCATGATGTATAATCTTGATGATTTGCTACATTCTATTTGCCAGTATTTTATTGAGAATCATTGCATCAATGTTCATTAGTGAGATTGGCCTATAGTTCTCCTTTTTGGTTGGGTCTTTCTCTGGTTTTGGCATCAGAGTAATACTTGCCTCCAGCAACGATTTAGGGAGGATTGCATTCTTATCAATTTCATTAAAGAGTTTAAGGAGTATTGGCATCAAATCTTCGCTAAGTTTCTTGTAGAATTCAGCCATGAATCCATCAGGACATGGGCTTTTCTTTGTTGTTAAGTTTTTAGTTACATTTTAAACTTCAATGGCTGATATTGGGTTGTTCAAAATTGCTATATCTTCTTGGTTGAACTTTGATAGTTCATATGTTTCTAGAAATCTGTCCATTTCCTCTGTGTTTTCCACTCTATGTGAGTAGAGGTTTTCAAAGAAGGTATTAATGATCTTTTGAATTTCCATGGGATCTATACTAATTTCCCCCTTTTCAGTCCTCATTAAATGAATTTGGGTTCTTTCTTTTTCTGGAAAGGTTAGCCAGAGGTGTGTAAATCTTGTTTATTCTCTCAAAAAGCCAGCTTTTTGATTCATTAATTCTTTGTATTGTTTTTTTTTTTAGTTTCAATTGCATTGATTTCTGCTCTAATCTTTACAATTTCCTCTCTTCTATGAGCTTTGGGTTTAATTTGCTCTTCTTTTTCTAGAAGCTTGAGATGAAGCATTAGGTTGTTTATTTGTGCTCATTCTATTTTCTTGATGTGACAGTTTATTGCTATATGTTTCCATCTTAAGACCACTACCATTGAATCCCAGAGATTGCAGTATGTTGTTTCTTCATTTTCATTGAATTGTATGTATTGCTTTATTTCTTCTTCAATGTCAGCTGTAGCCCACTGGTTGTTCAGAAGGTTGTTATTTAACTTCCATGTATTTATGCAGGTTTTCAGGTTTTTTTACATTAATTTCCACTTTCAGTGTGCTGTGGTCAGATATTACACATGGGATAATTTCAATACCTTTACATTTATTTAAGTGTTTTATGGTATAATATATGGTCTATTTTGAAGAATGTCCCATGTGCAGCTGAGAAGAATGTGTATTCTGATGTGGTTAGGTGGTACACTGTGTAAACATCCACTAACTCGAATTGCTCACAGGTGTGATTCAGTACTATTATTTTTTGGCTGATTTTTTGTCTAGTTGATCTATCTCTTTGTGACAATGGAGTATTAAGGTCCCCTGTTATAATTGTGTTCTTGTGTATTTGGTTTTCATGTCCAGTAGTATTTGTCTCATATAGTTGGGTGCTCCTGTATTTGGTGCATATGTATTTATAATTGTTAGTTTTTCCTCTTGAATTTTTTCATTGACCAGTATGTAGTGACATTCCTTATCTCTTTTAATCATTTTAGGTTTGAAGTTCACATTGTCTGCAAATAGAAGAGTTACCCCACCACACACATCAAAGGAAAACACTCCTAAAATTTATTTGGAAACAAAAGAGTACTAGAATCGCAAAGGCAATTCTGGGCAACACAGGCAAGGCAAGAGGCATTTCAATTCCTAACTTGAAACTATATGACAAAGCTACAGTGGTAAAATCAGCATGGTACTGGCAAAGAAATAGACCTGAAGAGCAATGGAACCGATTAGAAGATGCAAACACAACTACAAAGACACTCAGTCACCTGATATTTGACAAAGGTGCTAAACATGTTCACTGGAAGGATAGTCTCTTTAATAAATGGTGTTGGACAAATTGGCTTTCCACATGCCAAAGACTGAAACTAGACCCATGCCTATCACCATGCATAAATCTAAAGTCTACGTGGATCAAAGATCTAAGTGTTAAAACAGAAACACTAAATCTACTGGAAGACAAGGTAGGTAGATGTCTTGGAGAGATAGGGGTAGGCAAAGAATTCATGAATAAAAAACCAAACTGCACGGGAAATACTTCAAAGAATCAACAAATGGGATCTCATATTATTGAAAAGTTTCTGCACTTCAAAATAAATCACCAACAGAGTGAAAAGAAAACCCACTGAGTGGGAAAGAATTTTAGCCAGCAACCCCTCAGAAAAAGGACTTGTGTCCAGAACATATAAAGAATTGAAAAACATCAAGACCCCCAAATCCAAAGACCCTCTCCAAAAATGGGCATCTGAAATGATCATAGTGCTCAGATGAAGATATACAAATGGTAAATAAATACATGAAGAAATGTTTACCATCACTGGTCATTTGAGAAATGCAAATTAAAACAGCACTGAGATTACATCTCACCCCAGAAAGAATAGTTGCCATCAAGAAATCAGCTGATAACAAACATTGGTGAGGCTGTGCAGAAAAAGGAACACTGCTGAACTGTTGGTGGGAGTTTTGACTGGTAAAGCCATGATGGAAATCACTATGGAGATTTCTCAGAAGACTAAGATTGGAAGTTCTACTCAACCCTGCTATTCCTCTCCTGGGTATTTTCCTAGAAAACCTGGAAAGATCATGTCACAGTGATGTATGAGCACTCATGCTATAGCAGCACAATTTATAATAGCTAAATCTTGGAAACCAACAAAATGCCCATCAACTTCAGGGTGGATGAAAAAGATGTGGCATTTTTATACAATGGAATATTATTCACTTATTAAAAAGGGTGATCTTGAGGCTTTCACATTGAAATGGAAAGAACTTGAGACTATCCTCATCAGTGAAATAAATAAGAATCATATTTATAAATATCATATTGTGTCTCTAGTATGAAAAGTAATAAGAACTGTAGGAGTAATAAAACCCAAAATGTGTATTTGTTGTTGTAAAAAAGAGAGGAAAAGAAAATGCTCTAAAGAATATAACTGCAGGCTGGGGATTTAGCTCAGTGGCATAAGCACCTTCCTTGCAAGTGCACGGTCAGGAGTTTGATCCCTGGTTAAAAAAAAAAAGAGAATATAACTGCATGTTTGTTTAAGTGTGTAAGATAGATGACCATAGTACTTAGCCTTTTTTGGATTGTTAAGCAGAACTGTTTGCAGTCTCACAGCTTTACTTTTGTAACTTGAACAACGATTTCTAAGATGTCACTATGTTATTTATCAACTAGTGACTTCTTAGTGTTTTTTTTGGGGGGGGGGGATTCTGTATTATTGGTACCCTTTTTTCTGTTTTGTTTTGTTTTCTCTTTAAATTAAATTTTAATAAAAGACAGAAAAACAAAATAAGACTGATAGGGATAAATGAAAATGAAGGGGATGACACAAATGATATCAAGAGGCTATTTACAAAAGTAATAACTGAAAATTTAACAAACATGAGAATGGAAACTGACATACAGATCAGTGAATCATATAGAACTCCAAATAACCACAACCAAAATAAAACTACACCCACACATAAAATAATCAACATCCCAGAAATCCAACATAATAATGGAATATTAAAAGCTGTTATAATATTAAAAGAGACAGATTACCTATAAAGGAAAACCTATCAGAATCATAGCAGACTCTCAACACAAAAAATGAAGTCAAGAAGAGTATGGAGTGAAGTATCTCAGATCCTAAAGGAAAATGACTTTCAACCCAGACTGATGTACCCTACAAAACTGTCCTTCAAAATGGATGGAGAAATAAGATACTTCCATGACAAAGAACAGCAGAAGAATTTCATGATCACCCAATGAACCCTGCAAAGAATACTGACATAGGAAAAAACTGCTCTAGACAGACATAGGAAAAAACCACTAAGCAAGGCAGACAATTAAACAGAGTGGAAAGATAAAGGAGCAACAGCAGAAAGATAACATGTCATAACCATTTAAAAATGGCCTCAATTCATCAGTTAAAAGAAATAGACAGGCAGACTAGATCAAGAAACAACATCCAACCATATGCTGTCTACAAGAAACCCATCTAACCCAAAGGGAAACTCAGAGACTGAAAGTCAAAGGATGTAAAACAATGCTTCATGCAACAGGAACCCAAAAAAAGCAGGGATAGCTATTCTGTTTGAAGACAATGTGAACTTCAAACCAAGAATGATCTGAAGAGAGAAAGATCACTACACACTAGATAGGGGAAAAATTCAAGAGGAAGTGATAACAATCTTAAATATATATGTACCAAATTTGGGAGCATACAGAACAAGTGTTGACAGAAATGAAAAAACAAATAAACAACAATGCAATTATAACAGGAGACCTTAACATGCCATTGACACAAAGGGACAGATCAACAAGACAAAAAATCAGTAAAGAAATATCAGAACTGGATGACACCTGTGAACAAATGGACTTGATAGACTTATACAGAGCATTCCACCCAACAACATCACAATATATGTTGTTATCAGCAGTACATGGAATATTCTCTAAAATAGATCATATACTGTCCCACAGAACATACTTAAGTAAATGCAAAATAATTGAAATTATCCCATGCATGTTATCAGATGATAGTGCCATGAAAGTAGAAATTAATGATGAAAGAAACTGCAAAACCCCCACAAACACATGGAAGTTGAATAATACACTCCTGAGCAATCAGTGGGTCACAGAGGAAATTAAAGAAGAAATTAAAAAATATGTACAAGCAAACGAAAGAAAAAATACAACTTACTGGAATCTGTGCAATGCAATGAAAGCAGTCCTCATAGGAAAATTTATTGCAGTGAATTCCCACATCAGGAAAACAGAACAAACACAAATAAGCAACCTGATGCTATACCTAAAACATCTAGAAAAAGAGCAAGTCAAGCCCAAAGTGAAAAGCAGGGAGGAAATTATAATGATCGGAGCAGAATCAATGAAATAGAGACTAAGAAAACAATACAAAGAATCAATGAATCAAAAAGTTGGTTCTTTGAAAGAATAAATAAAATTGATAAGCCCCTAACCAACCCTATTTAAAAAAGGAAAGAAAAACTCAAATTCATTCAATAAGGAACGAAAAGGGTGAAATCACCAAAGACTCTGTGGAAATTCAGTTGATTGTCGAGGTGAGTTGCAGATCGCCAGCAAAGACCCAGAAGGGTTTGGGACCATCGATCCCAGCAGCTGGGTGCCTGCCCAGCCCCCTTGGCTCGCTGGACTGGGCTCCACAGGTTTCGCAGGTTTGAGTGGACTGTGCCTAGTGACCTCCGTTCAACAAGGGGAACCAGACCAGCCGAACGGGGAGCCAAGCCAGTGCCGTGAGATGCGTAGCAGCTCGCCAGAGCAGACCCAGAAGGGTTTGGGACCCTCAATCCCGGTGGCTGGGTGCTGGCCCAGCCCCCTCGGGTCATTGGCCTAGGCTCCAGAGGTTCCGCAGGGTTGAGTGGACTGTGCCCAGTGACCTTCATTCAAATGGAGGAGGCAGACCCGCTGAAGGGGGAGCCAAGCCAGCATCCTGTGCTGTGAGGTGAGTTGCAGATTGCCAGGGCAAGCCCAGAAGGGTTTGGGAACATCGATCCCAGAGGCTGGGTGCCTGCCCAGCCCCCTTGGGTCATTGGACTGGGCTCCAGAGGTTCCGTGGGCTTGAGTGGACTGCGCCCAGCGACCTTCATTCAACCAGGGGAGCCAGGCCCACCAAAGGGGGAGCCAAACTGGTGCTGCGCCATGTGGGAAAGCTTTGGAAAATTGCTGGAAACACGGAAATATAGGAAAATGACAAATCGAAAGATTGAAATGCAATCTCAAACCTCCAGCACATCCCAAGAAATAGGAGCCACATACATAGAAGAAAATACTACACATACACCTGAAATGTATGAAATGATATCAACGGAAATAAAGAAGCAAGTACAGGAAGCTATGAGGGAACACAAATCAGAAATATTCTCCCAGGTAAAAGAAGAAATGATAAAAGTAGTGAAAGAAATACTGAATGCATCCAACAAAGACACAGCTAAACAATTAGAGGAACAAAGCAAAATGATAGAATCCCTGAATGAACACCTCAAGAGACAAACAGAATGCATTAAGCAGATTCAAAGAGATATACAAGAAATAAAAAACTAATGAAAGTTGCAAAAACCGCCTCAACGAAAGTGAAGATAGAATCTCAGGCCTCGAACATAAGATTGCAGCTAGTGAACAGGAAAGGAAAGATCTTCTAACAATAACAAGAAATCAGGAAATAACAATTCAACAGCTGCAAGATGCTGCAAAGAAAAACAATATAAGATTAATAGGGATAAAAGAAAAAGAAGGGGAAAACACAAATGATATCAAGAGGCTATTTACAGAAGTAATAGCTGAAAGCCTCCCAAACATGAATATGGAAACTGACCTACGGAGTAGTGAGGCATATAGAACTCCAAATAGCCATAACCAAGACAAAACTACACACAGACATATAATAATCACCATCCCAGAAATCCAACATCAGAACAGAATATTAAAAGCTGTTAGAGAGAAAAGACAGGTCACCTACAAAGGAAAACTTATCAGAATCACAGCAGACTTCTCAACACAAACCATGAAGTCAAGAAGAGCATGGAGTGAAGTTTTTCAGATCCCTAAAGAAAACAACTGGCAACCCAGACTGATGTACCCTGCAAAACTGTCCTTCACAATGGATGGAGAAATAAGATACTTCCATGACAAAAAACAGCTAAAGAACTTCATGATCACCAAAACAAACCTACAAAGAACACTGAAAGGCATACTAGATACACATAGAAAAAAACCACTAAGCGAGACAGACAATTAAAGAGAATGGAAAGCTAAGATACAACATCAGAAAGATAACATGTCAACAATAAACCAATATATGACAGTTAAAGCCACCAATGTAGATGGCCTCAATTCACCAATTAAAAGAAACAGACTGGCAGAATGGACCAAGAAACAACATCCAACCATATGCTGTCTACAAGAAACCCATCTAACCCAAAAGGAAACTCATACACTGAGAGTCAAAGGGTGGAAAACAATACTCCATGCAACAGGCATTTAAAGAAAAAGTGGGGGTAGCTATTCTGTTTGCAGACCATGTGAACTTCAAACCAAGAATGGTCTAAAGAGATAAAGAAGGTCACTACATACTCGTTAGGGGAAAACTGCAAGAGGAAGACATAACAACCTTAAATATATATGCACCAAATTCCAGGGCACCCAACTACACAAAGCAAGTATTAACGGAAATGAAAAATCAAATAGGCAATAACACAATCATAACAGGGGACTTTAACACACCATTGACACAAAGGGATAGATCAACTAGACAGAAAATCAGCAAAGAAATGGCAGAACTGAATCACACTGTGAACAAATGGATTTGATAGATGTATACAGAGTGTTCCATCCAACAACATCATGATATACATTCTTCTCAACAGTACATGGGACATTCTCTGAAATAGACCATATACTAACCCACAAAACCTATTTAAGTAAATGCAAAAGAATTGAAATTATCCCATGCATGTTATTGGATCATAGCACCATGAAACTGGAAATTAATGATAAAAGTAACTGCAAAAAACACACAAACACATGGAAATTAAATAATACACTCTTGAACAATCAGTGGGTCACAGAGGACATTAAAGAAGAAATTAAACAATATCTACAAGCAAACAAAAATACAAATACAACTTATTCAAACCTGTGGGATGCAATGAAAGTGGTCCTCAGAGTAAAATTTATTGCACCAATTTCCCACATTAGGAAAGCAGAACGGACACAAATAAGCAACCTGATGTTGCACCTGAAACATCTAGAAAAAGAAGAGAAAGCCAAGCCCAAAGCCAAAAGAAGGGAGGAAATTATAAAGATCAGAGCAGAAATTAATGCAATAGAGATTAAGAAAACAATTCAAAGAATCAATGAGTCAAAGAGTTGGTTCTGTGAAAGAATAAATAAAATTGACAAGCCCCTAGACAACCTAACTTAAAAAAGGAAAGAAAAGACTCAAATTCATGCAATATGGAATGAAATAGAGAAATCACTACCGACCTGTGCAAATACAGAAGATCATGAACAACTATTTCAAAAACCTCTACTCTCATAGGTTTGATAACACAGAAGAAATGGACAGATTCCTAGAAACATACGAACCACCAAAGTTGGATCAAGAAGATGTAAAACTGCTCAATAACCCAATTTCTATTAATGAAATTGAAAGTGTAATCAAGTCCCTACCAACAAAGAAGAGCCCAGGCCCAGACGGATTCACTGCGGAATTCTACAAGAAATACAAAGAAGACTCAATGCCAACACTCCTCAAACACTTCAATGAAATTGAAAGGGAAGCAACTCTCCCTAAGTCATTCCTGGAAGCAAATACCACTCTAGTACCAAAACCTGAGAAAGACCCAGCTAAAAAAGAGACCTACAGGCCAATCTCCCTAATGAACATAGATGCAAACATTCTCAATAAAATATTGGCAAAGAGGATGCAGCAAACCATCAAGAAGATTATACACTATGACCAAGTGGGATTCATCCCAGGAATGCAGGAATGGTTCAACATACGTAAATCAATAAATGTAATCCACCATATCAATAGAGCCAAAAGCAAGAATCACATGATCATTTCTATAGATGCAGAAAAAGCTTTTGATAAGGTCCAACACCCATTCATGATAAGAACCTTGCAGAGAATTGGAATAGATGGTCTTTACCTCAATGTGATTAAGGACATCTACGACAAACCAACAGCCGGTGTGATATTAAATGGCCAAAAACTGAAAGCCTTTACCTTAAAATCAGGCACAAGACAAGGACGACCATTATCACTGCTCCTATTCAATATAGTACTGGAAATACTAGCCAGAGCAATTAGACAAGAGAGGGAAATAAAAGGAGTAAAGATAGGAAAAGAAGAAGTTAAATTATCATTATTTGCAGATGACATGATACTCTACATAGAAGACCCCCCAACCTCCATTGAAAGCCTCCTAGATATAATAAATAAATTCAGCAAAGTAGCTGGATACAAAGTCAGTACACAAAAATCAATAGCATTCTTATACACTAACAACAAAATCACTGAGAGAGAAATAAGAGAAGCCACACCCTTCACACTAGAATCCAAAAAATGAAATACTTAGGAATTAATCTAACAAAAGATGTAAAAGAGTTGTACAGGGAAAATTATAATACCCTGAAAAAAGAAATCAAAGAGAACCTCAGAAAATGGAAAGACATCCCTTGTTCATGGATAGAAAGAATAAATATTGTAAAAATGGCCATTCTCCCAATATTGTTATACACAGTCAATGCAATCCCAATGAAAATACCTCTAGCATACCTCATAGATCTAGAGAAATCACTCCTGAAATTCACCTGGAGTCAGAAGATACCTAGAATAGCAAAGGCAATTCTAAGCAGCAAAGCCAACGCAGGAGGCATCACAATCCCTGACTTGAAGTTATACTACAAAGCTACTGTAATAAAATCAACATGGTATTGGAATAAAAACAGACCTGAAGATCAATGGAATAGGTTAGAAGATACACTCAACCACCTTATCTTCGCTAAAGGGGCCAAGCATGTTCACTGGAAGAACGACGGTCTCTTTAATAAATGGTGCTGGAAAAATTGGCTATCCATATGCCAAAAACTAAAATTAGACCCAAGCCTATCACCATGTACTAAACTAAAATCCAAATGGATCAAAAATCTAAATATTGAAACAGAAACACTGAATCTGTTGCAAGAAAAAGTAGGTAAAAATATTGAAGACATAGGGGTAGGTAGAGAATTCATGAACAAGAACCAAACTGCACAGGAAATACTTCCCAGAATCAATAACTCGGATCATACCTTACTAAAGGGTTTCTGCATGTCCAAAGAAATCTCCAGCAGAGTAAAAAGGAAACCTACAAACTGGGAAAAATCTTAGTGAGCTGTCCCTCAGACAAAGGACTTCTGTCTAGAACTTATACAGAATTAAAAAAAAAATCAGACTCCCGAAATTCCAAGACCCCATCCAAAAATGGGCATCCGAGATGAACACACAGTTCTCAGATGAAGAAATACAAATGGCAAATAAATACATTAAAAAATGTTCATCATCATTGGTCATTAGAGAAATGCAAATTAAAACCACACTGAGATACCATCTCACTCCACAAAGAATGGCCAGGATCAACAAAACTACCAACAACAAATGATGGAAAGGCTGTGGGGAAAAAGGAACTCTTCTGCACTGTTGGTGGGAGTGTAGACTGGTGCAACCACTGTGGAGGTCAATCTGGAGATTCCTCAAAACCTGGGGTTGGAAGTCCCATTTGACCCAGCTATTCCACTCTTAGGCATATTCCCAGAAGACCTGAAAACATCTTACCACAGTGAAATATGCGCACCCATGTTTATAGAGGCACAATTTGTAATAGCCATATCTTGGAAACAACCTAAGTGCCCATCAACTGAGGAATGGATTAAAAAATTGTGGTACTTTTATACAATGGAGTACTACTCAGCTATAAAGAATGATCACATTGAGATATTTATAAATAAATGGATGCATCTTGAGTCCATACTCATAAGTGAAATAAATCAAACTCACATGTATAAATACCATATAGTCTCCCTAGTGTAAGAAATGGTAAGAGTACAGAAGATTTTATGGTAATCATCGTTCACCATTATACTGCCTTGATGTCTTATGTCTTCATTCATTGGTTCAAATGGTTTTATTCTGTTTTGTTTGATCTTAATATATGTGGTCATACGAATAGTTACTTTGAAGACAAGACAGTATGGTAGCCAGTGTTGACTTAATATCATATTGCTCTGAAGTCCTACCATGCTTTTGTTTTTCTATTACCATTGGTTCTATCACGTTGTGTCTTATTGAATTTTAATATGTATGATAGTAAAAACAAAATTTTTATGGAAATGAGATAATATAGCAGTCATTGTTCATTTTTGGTTATTTGGTTCAGAATGTCTTGGAATACTTACATTCTCTTGAGTTGCTTATTCTACTTTGTTATGTTTGACATTATTGTGTGTAAAGCTAAGCTCCACTATTTCAAAGAAAGAGACGTTATGATAGCTACTGTTAACATCCAATTGTCTTGTTGTGAAGTGCTGTGTTGCTTACATTGTTCTGTTCTGATCTGCTTAGATCTGTCCTCTTTTGTTTTATTCTCTTTAAAATAAAAAAAAAGAAATTTCAGAAGATCATCAACACCTTTTTCAAAAACCTCTAATCAAATAGGCTTGATAACACAGAAGAAATGGACAGATTCCTAGAAACATGTGAATTACCAAAGCTGGGTCAAGAAGATGTAAAACTGCTGAATAACCCAATTTCTATTAAAGAAATTGAAAATGTAATCAAGTCCCTACCAATAAAGAAGAGCCCAGGCCCAGACGGATTCACTGCGGAATTCTACAAGAAATACAAAGAAGACTCAATGCCAACACTCCTCAAACTCTTCAATGAAATTGAAAAGGAAGCAATTCTTTCTAACTCATTCTGGAAAGCAAATATTACTCTAGTATCAAAACCTGAGAAAGACCCAACTAAAAAAGAGAACTACAGGCCAATCTCCCTAATGAACATAGATGCAAACATTCTCAATATAATATTAGCAAACAGAATGCAGCAAATCATCAAGAAGATTATACACCATGACCAAGTGAGATTCATCCCAGGCATGAAGGGATGGTTCAACATATGTAAATCAATAAATGTAATCCACCGTATCAATAGAGCCAAAAGTAAGAATCTCATGATCATTTTCATAGATGCAAAAAAATCTTTTGATAAGGTCCAACACTTATTCATGATAAGAATCTTACAGAGAATTGGAATAGATGGTATTTACTTCAATATGATAAAGGCCATCTATGACAAACCCACAGCCAGCATCATATTAAATGGCCAAAAACTGAAAGCCTTTATGCTAAAATCAGGCACTTGCAAAGGATGTCCATTATCACCACTCCAATTCAATATAGTGCTGAAAATACTAGCCAGAGCAATTAGGCAAGAGAGACAAAAGGATTAAAGATAGGAAAAGAAGAAGTTAAATTATCATTATTTGCAGATGACATGATATTCTACATAGAAGACCCCCATGATTCCATTGGAAGACTCTTGGGTATAATACATAAATTCAGAAATATAGCCAGATACAAAGTCAACACTCAAAAATCAATAGCATTCCTATACACTAACAACAAAATCACTGAGAGAAAAATAAGAGAAGCCACACCCTTCACAATAGCATCCAAAAAAATGAAATATGTAGGAATCAATCTAATGAAAGAAGTAAAAGTTCTATTCAGGGAAAATTATAATAACCTGAAAAAAGAAATTGAAGAGAACCACAGAAAATGGAGAGACATCTCTTGTTCATGCATAGGAAGAATAAATATTGTAAAAATTCTCCCAAAATTGTTATACATATTTAATGCCATCCCAATCAAAATACCACATAGATCTAGAGAAATCACTTTTAAAGTTCATCTGGAACCAGAAGAGACCTAGAATAGTAAAGGCAATTCTAAGCAACAAAGGCAATGCAGGAGGCATCATAATCCCTGACTTGAAGTTATAGTACAAAGCTACTGAAATGAAATCAACATGGTACTGGAATAAAAACAGACCTGAAGATCAATGGAATAGATTAGAAGATGCAACTGCAAACACACTCAGCCACCTTATCTTTGATAAAAGGGCCAAACATGTCCACTGAAAGAAAGACAGTCTCTTTAATAAACGGTGCTGGAAAAATTGGCTCTCCATATGCCGAAAACTAAAACTACACCCATGCCTATCACCATGTACTAAACTAAAGTATAAATGCATCAAAGACTTAAATATTAAAACAGAAACACTAAATCTGTTGGAAGACAAAGTAAGTAGAAATCTTGAAGACATGGAGGTAGGTAGAGAATTCATGAACAAGAATCAAACTGCATGGGAAACACTTCCCAGAATCAATAACTGGGACCATGTCTTATTATAGAGTTACTGCATGTCAAAAGAAATCTCCAGCATAGTGAAAAGAAAACCCACAAATTGGGAAAAAAAAACCTTAGTGAACTGTCCCTCAGAAAGAGGACTTCTGTCTAGAATATATAAAGAATTTTTTAAAAAATCAGACCCCCAAAATTCCAAG
Source organism: Hydrochoerus hydrochaeris (assembly GCA_004027455.1). NCBI lineage: Eukaryota > Metazoa > Chordata > Mammalia > Rodentia > Hydrochaeridae > Hydrochoerus > Hydrochoerus hydrochaeris. The sequence continues at coordinate 17,663 of PVLA01009826.1, forward strand.
ACCCATTCCAAAAACTGGCATCTGAGATGAACACACAGTTCTCAGATAAAGAAATACAAATGGCAAATAAATACATGAATAAATGTTCAGGATCATTAGTAATTAGAGAAATGCAAATTAAAACCACACTGACATTACATCTCACTCAAGAAAGAATGGCCAGGATAAAGAAAACTGAAAGAGTTTTGCCCTAAAATAAATTACTGTATGATCATGGCTATGGTTTAACAGTCATGGCAGTGGTCTAATGTGGCAGAAGGCCAAAACGGAAATGGCTACCACTTCCTGCTTCTTCCTCAGCCCTAACTGCAACTGCCCTTCCTGTTTGTATGCGCAGAGTGTTCCAATCAGCTCCTCGTGCATCACCAAGGCCCGCCTTAAGCTCCACCCTGGTCAGAGAAAGCCAGGCTTCTGTAGTCATGGAGTTCTCTCCATGTCCTTGGAATAAAGGCTACTTTTATTTTATATCTTTTTCTTATTGTGCCAGAAACCTAACATAACGGTGCCATGGGACTCGGATGGCAGAGTATGTTAGCTCCCGAGTTGGAGCTGACCCTGCCTGTGAACCACTGTTTTCGGCTGTGGGAATGTTAACTTGCCACCACTAATCTGCATGCCACAGTGACCTTCCTCACTCATCAAAGGTGAGCTACCACGTGGGGTTGTCTGTTTCCATTCCTAAAATTCGCAAGCTTTTGGTCAGAAAACCTATCCTTACTGTCCTGGGACAAAGATACCAGTTTGCACGATTCTTAGGCCATACATCCCAAGAAAAAACTGTTAATTTTGTTTCCTGGGACCCTGCCCCAGACTCTTCCAGGGACGGCTGGGAGAATGGGTATTGGGACTTTCCGTGTCACACTCCAAAATGGGTGATGACTTTTTTTTGATAGATGCTACCCAAGATGGCTTCCATGTTTCTTGGGAGAGATCTAAAGCTCTTACATCCTGAGGTGAAACTGTTCTCTCAGCTCACTTATAATTTGGTCCTGGAGGCCATTTCCTGCCCCCCCCAAAAAAAACCCATACCTCTGGAGTGCCTGGTTCATAACCTTGGTGTTCTTGGCCTCAAGGTGGCTAAAAAAAAAAAGCTGATCTTTATTTATGCATTTCTCACAATGGTGGCAAGTTAACAAAAACCCATCATTTTCAGGCCTTTTGTTAACTCTGCAGACATGCCTGTCTCTCACTCTGTCTTATATAATGGCCCAAATACCTCTGGCTTGCTATGCTCCACCAGAAACTCTCCCCTATGTCTCCCAGACCAAATCCCTCAGCTTTCTTGGCCAGAGGTTCCCATATCCCAGCACCATCTTCTCCTCCACCCACCCCCAGTGGCCTCTAATCCTTCTCTTAGTCTCTCTCCCCAGTCTCCAACTTCTCAATTCTCCCCATCCAAGCTGTTTGTTCAGTCAGATGGTTCCTTGTCTCCTACTTCTGTGTCGCCATTCTCTCTGCCGGCTCATCATACACGGTCCCGTGCATTTTAGCCTTTCAGCAGGCCATGTGGTTCTCAGCAGCCCTCTTGCTGCAGCTCCATTCTCTACTCCTGCTTCGGGAGCAGGCTGGCCCTGAGAGATTAGTTAATCATGTCCCTTTCTCCCTCTCTGACCTAGCTCAGTTTAACCATAAATTAGGTTCCTTTTGCTAGTCTTATTTCAAGAGATCTCTATTAATTAATCTACAAAGAAGTTCACACTAGTCTATTTATTATAGCTCAAATTGGCCAAATATATTTGAGTGCACTCTGATTTTATAACGTGCTTGTCAGTCTGTATATCTGTTGACTGCTTACTGTACAGATCATCTGTCTGCATTTGTCCATTTGCCTGCTCTGTAAACAACTGCTCCTTTTATTTGAGCTCAACAATTTCTTCCTCCTCTTTTACATTTTCAGATCATTTAATCAAGGTTTATTTGGGTGATACATTTAAGAAGCATGCTTCCACCTAGTTTGCCAGCTGGTTAAAATGTTAAAACTGGTTAAACAAAATCCCCTGGAGTGAGGAGACATTGGACAGGACTTCAACTGATGAATAAGAAAGTGGCCACCTGGTAATTTAAACCAGCTCTTATTCATTAATCGGAGGCCCCAATAATCTCCATAGCCTTGTGGGAGACACCCCAACTAAAGTTCATATGGCTGGGACAATTCATTGTTGCTGATCTGATGGTGTATCTGATGTTGCTCTCAAATGTAAAATTAAGATTGTTTATGATGACAAGTGTGTTCTTTCAGATCCAGATGTCTGCCAGTTCCTTGTGCTCCAGCCAGGAGATTCAGGTCAGACCAACATGAGGTCACCAGTCAAATAATAATTTTTAAAGAAAAATTCATGTAATGTACATGTTATACTTAGAGATGATTAAGTAGTGAACAGTCCAAACAATGTCACAAATTTCTTCAGTGCTCAAATGTTAAAAACACCCATGGTTAATGTAAAATAATAGTTCCATTTAATGTTTTATGTTAAGCTTACTGCCTCTACTGCACCATACTGTTATCAATCTTCTAGATGTTTAACAACTAAAATTAAGAGATAATTATAAATTCCTTTTGGATTCCTTTTGCTTAGATCCACCAGATCTTTCCAAGAAAAAGGTTATATGATACATATTGGAGCCATAATTAACTATACCTAAATGACACCACAGCTGATCTCTCTCTCCTAAATAAAAAAGTAAAATTAATAAAACAGGTCATCCTCAAAATCAGATGGCATGAGGCATTCTAACAGCACAGGAGATATAGAATTGTAAAACCTAGCCCCTGTCAGAGAAAGCCAGGCTTCTATAGTCATGGAGTTCTCTCCACATCTTCAGAATAGAGGCTTCTTTTATATTATATCTTTTTCTTATTGTGCCAAAAACCTAAGAAAAGCTACCAACAACAAATGCTGGAGAGGCTGCAGGGGAAAAGGAACTCTTCTGCACTGTTGGTGAGAGTGCAAAAAAGTTGGGGTGGGAAGTCCCATTTGACCCAGCTCTTCCACTTCTGAGCCTATTCCCAGAAAAGTGAATACATCATACACAGTGATATATGTGCACCCATGTTTATAGCAGCACAATTTATAATATCCAGCTCTTGGAAACAACCTGAGTGCCCATCAACTGAGGAATGGATAAAAAAGATGTGGTATTTTTATACAGTGGAGTACTACTCAGCTATAAAGAATGATCACATTGAGATATTTATAAATGGACACAACTTGAGATCATACTCATAAGTGAAATAAATCAAACTCATATGTATAAATACTGTATAGTCTCCCTACTGTAAAAAATGATAAGAGTACAAAGATTTTATGATAATCATGGTTCCCCATTATATTGCTGTGAAGTCTTATAATATTTTCATGCATTGGATATTGGATGGAATGGTTTTTTCCGTTTTGTTTGATTTTATTATTTGTGCTGGTATGAACAGCTACTTTGAAGAAAACAAGACAATATATAAGCCATTGCTTATTTAATATGACTTGCTTTGAAGTCCTACCATGCTTTGTTCTTCTGTTTCCATTGGTTCTACCATGTTGTGTCTTATTGGATTTTAATATGTGTGATAGTATAAACAAATTTTGTAAGGAAAAAGATAATATAATATTTGTTGTTCATTATTGGTTATTTGGTTTTGAATGTCCTGTAATATTTTCATTCTCTTGAATGGTTTTACACTATTCTGTTATGTTTTTATACTATTGTGTGTGAAAGTATGATCAACTATTTCTAAGAAAATAGACATTATGGTAGTTACTATTTATATCTGGTTATCTTGTTGTGAAGTTCTGTATTGCTTGCATTGTTTTGTTTTGATCTGCTTTGTTCTGTTCTTTTGTGTTTTATTAGCTTTAAAATAAAAATAAAAAGACAAATAGAGTCTCAAGGTCCATTCATTTACTGAGAAAAGTCTCAAGTTTATCCTTCTTTATGGCTGAGTAATACTCTATTGTATAGAAAAGCCACATCTTTTTTATCCATTCATATGTTTGTTTCTAAGATTTAGGTATTACAAAGTGTGCTGCTATAAACATATATATGCATATATGGCTGTGGTATGATACCTATAATTCTTTTTGGGATGATATCAAGAAGGGAAAGAGTTGGGTCAAATGGAATCTCTAATCTTAGTTTTCTGAGGGATCTCCATACTAATTTCAACAGTGGTTGCACCAGTCTACACTCCCACTAACAGTGGAGAAGTGTTTATTTTTCTCCACAGTCCCTCTGGCATTTATTATTGGTTGATTTGTTGATAATAGTCATTTTTTTCTGAAGTGAGATGGAATCTCAGCATAGTTTTAATTAATATTTTGAATGGCCAATGATGTTGGACTTTTTCATATATTTATTTACTGTTTGAACCTCTTCATATGAGAAGTGTGTATTTATTTCAGATGCCCATTTTTGGATGGGGTCTTTCAATTTGGGATTTCTGATTTTTTCATTTATTTAAATGTTCTAGATATTAGTTTGTTGTCTGAGGAACAACTGGCAAAAACATTTTCTCACTCTGTGGAGTGGTGGTTTCTTTTGCTGTGCAAAAGCTTTTTAGTAAGATGAAACCCTAGCTGTTAATTCTTTGTGATATTTCCCATGCAATCTGTCCTGTTTATAAAGCCTTGCCTACATTTATGTCTTCATGAGTTCTGCCTATTCTCTCTTCCTATATATGTAGTGTTTCTGTTTTGATACTTAGATTTTGAAATATTTTGATTTTAATTTAGTGCATAGTGAGAGACATGGGTCTAGTTTTTGTGGAAAGCCAGATTTCCAGCAGTATTTTTTTAATTGCTTGTTTGTTTATTTTGGTTTTTTTTGAGATAGGGTTTTGTTATGTGGTTCAAGCTAGCTTTGAACTTACTATGTAGCCCAAGCTTGCCCTGAACTCATGGCGATCCTCCAGTCTCAGCCTCCTGAGTGCGGGGATTACAGGCATGTAGCACTATGCCTGGCTTCCAGCACCATTTATTAAAGAGGCTACCTTGAGCAGGGAGCCACTGTGTAAGCTGAAGCCACCTACAGTGATACAAAGGGCCAAATATGTTCATTGGAAAAAAGATGGCAAGTGGTGCTGAAAAAAACAGGCTTTCCATATGCTGAAAACTAAAACTAAACCCGTTCTTACCACCATGCACTAAATTCAAGATAGCTCACAGATCTAAATATTAAAACAGATACACTGAATCTTTTGGAAGACAAAGTAGGTAGAAATCTTGAAAACATAGGGGTCAGCAGAGAATTCATGAACAAAAATCAAACTGCACAGGAAGTACTTCTCAGAATCAACAACTGGGATCTCATCTTATTAAAAAGTTTTTGTGGTTGATGGGTATTTTGGTTGTTTCCAAAATTTAGTTATTAAAAATTGTGCTGCTATAAACATGCGTGCACATATATCACTGTGACTTGACCTTTTTAGTTTTTTGGGGAAAATACTCAGAAGGGTAATAGCTGGATTGAATTTGTTTTTTTTTTATATACAATTGAATATTACTCAGCTATAAAAAGGATGATCTTGAGGCTTTTATAGGTAAATAGAGGCAAATTGGAACTATGCTCATAAGTGAAGTAAATCAGACTCACATTTGTAAATATAGTATTGTCTCTCTGGTGTAAAATAATAATAACAATAATAATAATAATAATAATAAAGTTTTTGCATGTCAAAAGAAATCTACAACAGAGTGAAAAGAAAACCCAAAATTTGGAAAAATATCTCAGCCAACTCTCCCTGAGATGAAAGACTTCTGTCTAGAACATATGAAAATTAAAAAAAAAATCAGGCCCCCAAAATTCAAGGACCCAATCCAAAAATGGGCATCTGAGATGAATACACACTTCTCAGATGAAGAAATACAAATGGCAAATAAATACATGGAAAAATGTTCAACATTATTGGTCATTAGGGGAATGCAAATTAAAACCACATGGAGATTCCATCTCACTCCAGAAAGAATGACCAGGATCAAGAAAACCAACAACAACATGCTGGAGAGGCTGTTGGGGAAAAAGGAACACTTCTGCACTGTTGGTGGGAGTGTAGACTGGTGCAACCATGATGGAAATCAGTGTGGAGGTTTCTCAAAAAGCTGAGATTGGAGGTCCCCTTTGACCCAGCCATCCCACTTTTGGGCATATTTCCAGAAGAACTGAAAATATCATATCACAGTTGTATATGTGCACCCATGTTTATAGCAGCACAATTTGTAATAGCTAAATCTTGGAAACAGCATAAATGCCCATCAACTGAGGAATGGATAAAAACTATGTGGTATTTTTATACAACGGAGTACTACTCATCTATAAAAAACACATTGAGGCTTTTATAAGTAAATGGATGTGACTTGAGACCATATTTATAAGTGAAATATATCAAACTTACATGTGTAAATATCATATTGTCTCCCTAGTGTAAGAAATGGATAGAGTAAATAAAATCTTCAGTTAATATTGTGCAAGGGTAAGAAACTTCTCAAAGAGGAAAAAATAACTCAGACAGGGAAAAAGAGAAAAGAAGGAAGAGACATAAAATAAGATATACATTCATATATATACAATTAAGATTACTAAAATGATTGTACTACTGATTCTATTAGTTCTTGGAACAGAACAGGTAACATCCATAGGATTAGATGCATTTTGCATGACTATATCTGGTAATTCAAATAAAACCTAAGAAGATAACTATGCAAATAACAAAAATTGGTATGCTTCTACCACCTTGATTTTTTCTTTTTTTACCGGTATCAGGGATCTAACTCACAACCACATGCTTGCAAGGCAGGTGCTTAGGCCACTGAGCTAAATCCCCAGCCCCACCACCTTGTTTTGAAAGCCTACGTTGTTATTGTTTTGGGCTCTTGGATATAGTTATTCATTTGTTGTTCTGTTTTTTCCTCTAATACTGAAAGAATATAGGAATTGATTTTAGCATGTGTGATAGTATGAACAACTACACAGAAGAAAATGAGATACCATGGTAGCCATTGATGATTTCCTGTCATTTTGATTCAAAAGCCAATAATGCTTTTATACTTGGTTTTGATTGGATTTAGCTTGTTTCCATGATTTGATTCCAATATGTTTGAAGATATGGACAGCTATTTTGAAGAAAACAAGAGACATTATTGTAGCCATTATTGATTTCCTAGTATCTGGTCTTGAAAGCCCTGAAGGCTCTCATTCTTGTGTTTTGATTACTTTTATATATTTTGATGTGTATTAGCTTATTTTGTGTTAAGGTATGGGCAACTATTTTGAAGAAAACAAGAAATATTATGGTAGCCACTGTTGATTTCCTGCTTTTTCTGAAATCCTGCGTTGCTTGCATTCTTTTACTCTGCTCTACTTTGTTTTGTTTTGGTTTGCTTTGTCTTGTTTTTTTCTCTTTGAAATAAAAAAAATAAATAAAGAGGCTATCTTTCTTCCATTGAATGTGTTTGGATAAATCTTTGTCAAAGACAGGAGGCTAAGTGTGTTTGGAGTGATTTCTTCATCTTCTACTCTGCTTCATTGATCCTTGTATTTTTTTTGGATAGTTCCATACTGATTTTTTTATATTTGAAGAAAGAAAGAAAAGAGAATTAAAAAACAACAACAAAAACAAAACAAGAAAAAAGTAGAATACAGAAATCATTTTAAAAAATTAACATCATAAAATCACTAGTTGATACATTACATACTGTCATCTTAACAGTAGTTGTTAAAGTTACAAAATCAAATTTAGTATTATGAGCATCGATCTTACACACTATACATACCATTCTATCCTTTAGAGCACCTTCCCTCCCTTTCAGTTTCACAATATCTATTATATTTATTATACTTTTACATCTATTATACTTTTATATCTATTATACTTTTTGGATACCATTATTCTGCCAGTTCTTTTTTTTTAAATTTATATAAAGTGAAAAAAAGCAAAACAGAAAAAAAGGTAGAAACAATGCAGAATTTCAGAAAAAAATAAACAGTAAGAAATCCCTAGTCGATAAATTACAAATTGTCCTCTCAGACATAGTTGTTCAAGTTACAAAATCAAAGCATACAAAGTGGACATTCAAACAGTGAGGCTGCAAACAGTTCTGTTCAATGATCCAAGAAAAACTTAGCAACATGGTTATCAATCCTACACACTTAAACGTACACCCAGTTATATCCTTTAGAGCACTATCTTTTCCTCCCTTTGCTTTTTAAACTCCATGATCTGTTTAGTTATATCATGTTTCAGCTTGCTCAGTACCTTACTGATCTGTTTTGTTGTTGTTATTTACTATTTATTTATCTTAAAGTAGTAAAATATCACAGAACAAGACAGAACAAAGCCAATTTAGACAGCGCTTCTCACCCTGGAGCAGCTTCAGCTTGTCAGGCCACAGCCACTTACCAGAGTGGTGAGTGGCTGCTTGTTTTCCCAAAACCCCAAGTTCCAACATGGCACAGAGCTCAGGAAGTGCCAATGGTTCTCCCTTATTATTTTTTTACTCTAGAGAGACAATGTGATATTTACTAATGTGAGTCTTGTATATTTCACTAATGAAGGTATTCTCAAGTTGCCTCCATTTACCTATAAAGGCCTCAAGATCATCCTTTTTATTGCTGAATAGTATTCCATTGTATAATAATACCACATCTTTTTCATCTACTCTGTGGTTGATAGGCATTTTAGTTGTTTCCAAGATTTATCTATCAGAAACTGTGCTGCTATGAACATGGGTGCACATATATCACTGTGACATAACCTTGTCAAATTTCCTGTGAAAATACCCAGGAAGGAAATAGCTGGATTGAATGGAACCTCAAATCCTAGTTTTTTGAGGAAACTCCATACTGATTTGCACAGTGGTTGCACCAGTCTGCACTCCCACCAAAAGTGGAGAAGGGTTTATTTTTCCTTGCAGCCTTGCCAACATTTGTTATCAGTTGTTTTCTTGATGGCAGATATTCTTTCTGGGGTGAGACGAAATCTCAATGCTGTTTTAATTTGCATTTTTCCAATGAACAGTTATGGTGAACATTTCTTCATTTATTTATTTGCCATTTGTATATCTTCATCTGAGAACTGTGTGTTCATCTCAGATGCCCATTTTTGGAGAGAGTCTTTGAATTTGGGGGGCCTGATGTTTTTCAGTTCTTTATATGTTCTGGATATAAGTCCTTTGACTGAGGGATTGTTGGCTAAAATTCTTTCCCATTCTGTGGGTTTTCTTTTCACTTTGTTAGTGATTTATTTTGAAGTGCAAAAAAATTTTAGTAATATGAAATCCCAGTTGTTGATTCTTTGAAGTATTTCCCATGTGGTTTGCATTTTATCATGAATTCTCTTCCTACCCCTATGTCCCCAAGATTTTTACCTATCTTGTCTTCCAGTAGATATAGTATTTCTGTTTCAATATTTAGATCCTTGATTCATTTTGACTTTAGTTTAGTGTATGGTGATGGGCATGGGTCTATTTTCAGTCTTCATCATGTGGAAAGCCAATTTTTCCAACACCATTTATTAAAGAGGCTGCCTTTTTTCCAGTGAACATGTTTAGCCCCTTTGTCAAATACAAGGTTGCTGAGCGTCTTTGTAATAGTGTTTGCATCTTCTAATCTGTTCCATTGTCCATGCTGGTTTTTTTTTTATCATAGTAGCTCTCTAATATAATTTCAAGTCAGAGATTTTGATGCCACTGCCTTGCCTTTGTTTCCCAGAACTGTTTTTGCTATTATAGGTCTTTTCTGTTTCCAAATGAATTTTTGAAATGTTTTCTCTACTTCTGTGAGGTTTGTTAATGGTATTTAGATTGAATTTGCCTTAAATCTATATAACAATTTTTAAAATATGGACATTTTCACTATATTAGTTTTTCCTATCCAAGAGCAAGGTATATCTTTACATTTTGTGATATCCTCTTCTGATGTTCTTTTACAGATTACTGTAGTTTTCATTGTAGTTTTCAATTTCTTTGCTAAAATTATTCCTATTTCATTATTGTGAAAAGTGTACTTTCCCTAATTTGTCTCTCAATGAATTTTTATTTTTATACAGGAATGATTGATTTTTGAGTGTTGACTTTGTGTCCTGTTGTGCTACTGAATTTTGTTACTACACCTAGATGTCTTTTGGTGGAGCTTTTGGAGTCTTCTATGTAGAATATCAAGTCAACAGCAAGGAATGACTATTTAACTTCTTCCCTTGCTATCTTTATCCCTTTTATTTCTTTCTCTTATCTATTTGCTCCATTCAGTGTTTCCAGCCATATATTAAATAGGAGTGATGATAGTGGACATCCTTGTCTTGTTTCTAATTTTAAAGTGAATGTTTCATTTTTATTGACCATTTAGTATGGTGTTGGCTATTGTTTTGTCATAGATGGTTTATCAGGTTGAGATAAAAATCATCTATTCCAATTTTCTCTATTTTTTTTATCATGAATGGGTGTTAGCCTTTGTGAAATACTTTTTATTCATCTGTTGAAATGATCGTGTGATTTTTGTTCTTAGCTCTGTTGGCATGATGTATTACATTTATTGATTTGTATATGTCTAACCATCACTGGAATGAATCCTACTTGCTCATAGTGTATAATCTCCTTGATAATTTTCTGTGTTGTGTTTGCCAGTATCTTATTGAGGATTTTTACATCTGTGTTCATTGGAAAGATTGGCCTGTAGTTCTGTTTTTTGGTTGGGTCCTTCTTTGGTTTTGGCATCCAGGTAATATTCACTTCCAGTAATGAGTTTGGGAGTACTGTTTCCATTTCAAGCTCATTAAAGAATTTGAAGAGAAGTAGCATTAGATCTTTTCTAAAGATCTTGTAGAATTGAGCAATGAATTCATCAGGACCTGCCTGGGCTTTTCTTTGTTGGTAAGTTTTTAATTATCTCTTTAATTTCATTGACTGATATTGGGTTATTTAGAAATTTTATATCTTCTTGATTTAGTTTTTGTAATTCACATGTATCTAGAAATGTGTCCATTTCTTCTGTGTTTTCCCTCTTCTCAAAGTACGTATTTGATGATCTGTTGGGTTTTTGCAGGATCCATTGTGAGTTCATCCTTTTAATTCTAACTTACATGTTTTTGAGTCTTTTTCTTTCCTTTTTGTGATTAGGTTGGCTAAGGGTTTATCAATTTTATTTAACCCTTCAAAGGGCCAACTCACTGATCCTTTTTATTGTTTTCTTAGTCTCAGTTGCATTAATTTCTGCTCTGATCTTTATACTTTCCTCCCTTGTATGAGCTTTGGGCTTGACTTATTCTTCTTTTGCTAAAAGTTTGAGGTTTAACATTAGCTTGTCTGAGCTGATTCTGTTTACCTGATATGGGAATTTATTCCTATAAATTTCTCTCATAGCACTGCTTTCATTCCACCTTGTAAGTTTCAGTATGTTGTATCACCATTATCATTTAATTGTAGAAACTCTCTAATTTCTTCTTTCATTTCATCTGTGACCCTTTGGTTATTCAGGATGGTAGTATGTAATTTTCATGTCTTTAGGTATTTTTTGTGGTTTCTTTTCCCATTGATTTCCAGCTTCATTGCACTATGGTCTGATAATATGCACGATATTATTTCAATTCTTTGCATTTACTTAATCATGCTCTATGAGGTAGTATGTGATCTATTTTGGAGAACATCCCATGGTACCTGAGAAGAATGTGTATTCTGATGTTGTGGGGTGAAACATTCTGCACATATCTACTAAGTCTATTTGTTCACGGGTTTGGTTTAGCTTTGAACTTTTTTTGTTTTATTTTTTGGTTTTTGTTGATTTTTTGTCTAGTTGATCTGTCTATTTGTTACAGTGGTGTATTGAGGCCCTGATTACAATGTGTTAGTGCCTGTTTGATTTTTTATGTCTGTTAATATTTGTTTTATATAGTTGGGTGGGCTGGTATTTGGTGCATATATATATATATATATATATATATATATATATATGATTATTATTTCTTTCTCTTGGATTTTTCCCTTTACAAGTATGTAGTGACCTTCTTTGTCTCTTTTGATCAATCTTGGCTTGAAGTTCACTTTGTCTACATAAAATAGCTACTTCTGTTTTTTTCCAAGTCCTTTTCATATGAAGTACTGTTTTCCATCCTTTGACTTTCAGTCTATGAATTTTTTTAGTTAAATGTTTCTTGTACATAGTATATCGTTGGATCTTGTTTCTTGATTGATTCTGCCAGTCTTTTTCTTTTTATTGGTGAATTGATATCATTTATATTGATAGCTATGCTTGATATGCATTGGCTTATTTTTGTCATTTTATTTTCCTGTTGTTGTTTCCCCTTTTCTTTTTAATTAATTGCTTTGCCTTGTGGATTATTTCTATTAGTGTTTTTAAGATTACAGTCTTCTTTATCTCTTTCTAAAATATCCTTCAGATTATTTTGGAGAGCTGGTTTCATGGTCAGGAATTTCTTTAGTTGTTCTTTTCATGGAAGTAACATATTAGTCCATTGATATTGAAAGATACTTTGCAGGGTAAAACAACCTGGGTCAGAGATTTTCTTTCAGGACTTGAAATCCTTCACTCTAAGCTCTTCTTGGCTGAAGGGCTTAATTTGGGAAGTCTTTTGATTTTCATGGACATTCTTTTCTCTAACAGCTTTTAATATTTTCTTCTTATGCTGAGTTTTTTGAACCTTTATTTTTTTAAATTTTATTTAAAGAGAAAAAAGAAACAAAACAGAAAGAAGGGTAGCAACAATACAGAATTCCAAAGGAAAAACAAGGGGGAAAAGCCCTAAGAAATCACTAGTTGATAAATTACATATTGTCATCTTGGATATAGTTGTTCACAACATTAAAGGATACATAGTAGGCATTCAAACAGTGAGACTGCTAACAGTTCTTCTCAACGATCCAACAAATATTCAGCAATATGGTCATCTATTTTACACACTCAAACATACATGCAGTTATAGCTCTTGAAGCACATTGTTTTCCCCTTTGTTACAATAGCAATTACACATTTGGGGTTTTGTTACTATTATAGTTCTTATTACTTTTTACACTAGAGACACAATGTGATATTTATAAATATGATTCTTATTTATTTCATTAATGAGGATAGTCTCAAGTTGTCCCCATTTACCTAGGAAGGCCTCAAGATCATCTTTTTTTATAGCCAAGCAATATTCCATTGTATAAAAATACCACATCTTTTTCATACATTCTGCAGTTGATGGGCTTCTTGGTTGTTTCCAAGATTTAGCTCTTACAAATTGTACTGCTATGGACATGGGTGCACATATATCACTATGATATGAACTTTTCAGTTCTTCTGGGAAAATACCCAGGAGGCAAATAGCTGGGTTGAATGGAACTTCCAGTCCTAGTCTTCTGAGAATTCTTCTTATGGATTTCCATAGTGGTTGCATCAGTCTGCATTCCCACCAACAGTGGAGCAGTGTTCCTTTTTCCCCAAAGCCTCTCCAACATTTGTTATCAGTTGATTTCTTGATGGCAGCTATTCTTTCCTGAGTGAGGTGAAATCTCAACGTTCTTTTAATTTGCATTTCTGGAATGACCAGTGATGGTGAATATTTCTTCATGTATTTATTTGCCATTTGTATATCTTCCTCTGGGAACTGTGTGTTCATCTCAGATGCCCATTTTTGGAGGGGGTCTTTGAATTTGGGGGTCTTGATGCCTTTCAATTCTTTATATGTTCTGGACATAAGTCCTTTCAGGGGTTACTTGCTAAAATTCTTTCCCATTCTGTGGGTTTTCTTTTCACTCTGTTGATGATTTCCTTTGAAGTGCAGAAACTTTTAAATAATATGAGATCCCATTTGTTGATTCTTTGAAGTGTTTCGCGTGCAGGTTGCATTTGGTTCATGAATTCTCTGCCTACCCCTATGTCTCCAAGACTTCTACCTACCTTGTCTTCCAGTAGATTTAGTGTTTCTGTTTTAATATTGAGGTCTTTGATCCATTTAGACTTCAGTTTTGTGCATGGTGATAGGCATGGATCTACTTTCAGTCTTCGGCATGTCAAGAGCAAATTTTTCCAACACCACTTGTTAAAGAGGATATCCTTCTTCCAGTGAACATGTTTAGGCCCTTTGTCAAACATAAGGTGGCTCAGTGTCTTTGTAGTTGTGCTTGCATCTGCTAATCTGTTCCATTGATCCTCAGGTCTATTTCATTGCCAGTACCACACTGATTTTATCACTGTGGATTTATAGTACTGTTTCAAGTCAGGAATTGAGATGCCTCCTGCCTTGCCTTTGTTGCCCAGAATTGCCTTTGCTATTCTATGTTTCTTCTGTTTCCAAATGAATTTTAGGAGTGTTTTCTCTAGATCTGGGAGGTATGTCAATGGTATTTTGATTGGGATTGCATTAAATCTGTATAAAGGTGCTGGGAGTATGGCCATTTTCTCAAAGTTGGTTCTTCCTAGCCAAGAGCAAGGAATGTCCTTCCATTTTCTAATATCCTCTTCAAACTCCTTTTTAAAAATAGTATAATTTTCAACATATAGGTCTTTTACATTTTTAGTTAGGTTGATTCCTAAGTATTTGATTTTCTAGATGCTATTTTGAAAAACAATTTTTCCATAGTTTCTCTCTCAGTGAAATTTTTGTTTGTGTACAGAAATGCTATCGATTTTTGAGTGTTGACTTTTTATCCAGCTACACTGCTGAACTTGTTTATTACCTCTAGTAGTCTTTGAATGGAGTTTTTTGGGTCTTCTATATAGAGTATCATGTCATCTGCAAATAGGGATAATTTAACTTCTACCTCTCCTATCTTTATTCCTTTCTTTTCTCTCTCTCTTGTCTGATTGCCCTGGCTAGTGTTTCCAGAAGTATATTAAAAAGAAGTGGTGGTAGTGGACATCCTTGTCTTGTTCCTGATTTTAAAGTGAAAGCTTTCAGTTTTTGTCCATGTTGGCTGTTGGTTTGTCATAGGTGGCCTTTATAAGGTTGAGGTAGACACCGTGTATTCCGAGTTTCTGAAGGGTTTTTATCATGAACATGTTTTGGACTTTATTGAAAGCTTTTTCTGCATCTATTGAGATGACCATGTGGTTTTTGTTTTTGGCTCTGTTGATGTGGTGTATCACATTTATTGATTTGTGTATGTTAAACCATCCATGCATTCCTGGAATGAACCCCACTTGGTCATGATGTATAATCTTCTTGATGATTTGATGCATTCTATCTGCCAGTATTTTATTGAGAATCTTCGCATCAATGTTCATTAGTGAGACTGGCCTATAGTTCTCTGTTTTGGTTGGATCTTTCTCTGGTTTTGGTATCAGAGTAATACTTGCCTCCAGGAATGATTTATGGAGGATTGCATTCTTATCAATTTCATCAAAGAGTTTGAGGAGTATTGGCATCAAATCTTCTCCAAATTTCTTGTAGAATTCAGCTGTGAATCCATCAGGACCTGGGCTTTTCTTTGTTGGTAAGTTTTTAATTACATTTTCAATTTCAATAGCTGATATCGGGTTGTTCAAAATTGCTATCTTCTTGGTTGAGCTTTGGTAGTTCATATGTTTCTAGGAATCGGTCCATTTCCTCTGTGTTTTCCACTCTATGTGAGTAGAGATTTTCAAAGTAAGTGTTCATGATCTTTTGAATTTCCATGGGATCTGTAGCAATTTCCCCCTTTTCAGTTCTCCTTGCATGAATTTGCGTTTTTTCTTTCTTTCTCTTGATAAGGTTAGCTAGGGGTTTGTCAATTTTGTTTATTCTCTCAAAAAAACAGCTTTTTGATTCATTAATTCTTTGTATTGCTTTTTTGTTTCAATTGCATTGCTTTCTGCTCTAATCTTTACATTTTCCTCTCTTCTAGGAACTTTGGGTTTAGCTTGCTCTTCTATTTCTAGAAGCTTGAGATGGAGCATTAGGTTCTTTATTCATGCTCATTCTGTTTTCTTGATATGACAGTTTATTGCTATATATTTCCATTTTAAGATCACTTTCATTGCATGCCATAGGTTACAGTATGTTGTTTCTATATTTTCATTGAATTGTAGGTATTGTTTTATTTCTTCTTTAATTTCATCTGTAGCCCACTGGTTGTTCAAAAGGATGTTATTTAATTTCCATGTATTTATGCAGGCTTTACAATTTCTTTTGCCATTGATTTCCAATTTCAGTGCACTATGGTCAGATATTATGCATGGTATGATTTCAATACCTTTTCATTTACTTAAGAATGTTTTATGGGATAATATATGGTCTATTTTGGAGAATGTCCCATGTGCAGCTGAGAAGAACGTGTATTCTGATGTGGTTGGGTGGAACAATGTATAAACATCTACTAAGTCCAATTGCTCACAGGTATGATTCAGTTCTGTTATTTCTTTGCTGACTTTTTGTCTAGTTGATCTATCTGTTTGTTGCAATGGGCTGTTAAGGTCCCCTGTTATGATTGTGTTCTTGTGTATTTGGTTTTTCATGTCCATTAGTATCTGTCTTATGTAGTTGGGTGCTCCTGTATTTGGTATGTGTATATATATATATATATATATATATATATATATATATATAATTGTTAGTTTTTCCTCTTGAATTTTTCCACTAACAATTACGTAGTGACCTCTCTCTTAATCATTGTAGGTTTGAAGTTCATGTTGTCTGCAAATAGAATAGCTACCCTGGTTTTTTCTGGGTTCCTGTTGCATGCAATACAGTTTTCCATCTTTTGACTTTTAACCTATGAGTTTTCTTTTGGTTCAGATGTGTTTCTTATATTCAGCATATTGGGGGGTCCTGTTTCTTGATCCATTCTGTCAATCTATTTCTTTTTATAGGTGAATTGAGGCCATTTTTATATTTATGGATATCACTGAAATGTACTGGCTTGACTTCACCGTGTTATGTTCCAGTTGTTTCTTTCTGCTTTTCCTCTTATTTAATTGCTTATCCTACCTGGTGCCTTCTTTCAATTGTGGTTTTGGGTATTGTGGTCATTTTTATCTCTATCTAGTATGTCTTTCAGTACTCTTTCTAGGATTAGTTTGGTGGAAATGAATTTCTTCAGTTAGTCTTTGTCATGGAAGCATCTTGTTTCTCCATTAAATTTGAATGAAAGTTTTGCTGAGTACATCAGTCTGGGTTGAAATTTGTTTTCTTTCAGGGCTTGAAATACCTCACTCCAAGCTCTTCTTGACTTGAGGGTTTGTGGGGAAAAGTCTGCCATGAATCTTATGCGCTTTCATTGACAGGTGAGTTGTGTCTTTTCTCTGACAGCTTTTAATATTGTTTTTATGCTGTATGTCTGAGGTCTTCATTATTATGCATCTGGGTGTGGATTTATGTGGTTGTGACTGTTTGGTATTCTATATGCCTCACTTATCTGCATATCAGATTCTTTCCCCATGTTTGGGTAATTTTCTGCTATTATTTCTGTAAATACTTTACATATGTCATTTGCCTGGACTCCTGTATCTTTGCTAATGTCCATTATTCTTATATTGTTGCTCTTGGCATCATCATGAAGCTTCTGGATTGTCATTTCATGCTGCTGTGTTATTTTTAAAAGTTCTATCCTTTCCTGCTCACTAACTGCGATACTATCCTCAAGGTCCGAAATCCTATTCTCAGCTTCCTTTAGTCAGTTTTGCACGGTTTCAATACAATTTTTTCTTTCTTGGATGTCTCTTTGTGGTTGTTTCATGAATTCTGCTTGTTTTCTATATTGTTCATTCAAAGTTTCAGTTTCCCATGCTCGTGTACTTCTTTCTCTAGTTCTTCTTTAGCTGCATTCAACAACTTCTTTACTAAAATTGTTATTTCTATCTTTACATGGGAGACTACTTCTAATTTGATTTCCTCTATAGCTTGATGCAGTTTTTTTTATTTCATTTGCTATCCTTTCAGAGATTCCTGGTGTGTTGCTTTTGTGGTCCTCTATTTCAATGTCTCCTATACTTGCTTCTGGTGAACTATATATTTGAGACTATATTTTGCTTTTTTTGTTTTATTATATTCACTTTTCCTGGTGTTTTATATGTGTACAAGGGGATCCCACTCACTCTTTTCAGACCCACCAACATCTTACAGTTAGTTGGAAAGGGTTTTACTCCTAGCCCTATTTATACCATTTATACCTATTTTAGGGGTATACTCACCACATTGATACAGTTTATCTGCTGTAGTCTAAAGTTGGCCACCTGGGAGCAAAGTTCCAAATTTTCTCACACTAACTGGAGCCGCTGAATTCTTCTGATGTTCCCAGTGGCAGGGAAAGCCCTCGGGGGGGGGAGGTTCCGGGCAGCCTACCACTGAGGCAGGCTTCTGCTGAGTTCCTGGTGGCAGGGCAGGCCCACGGTAGTACTTTGGGGCAGTCTTGCCCTGAGGCAGACTTATGCTGAGTTCCAGTGGCAGGGAGGGCCCTCAGTGGTGGTTAGGGGCAGCCTTGCTCTGCGGTGGGCATTGCTGAGTTCCATTTGGAGACAATGTGAACTTTAAACATAAAATGATTAAAGGTCATAAAGAAGATCACTACATAATTGTTAGTGGAAAAATTCAAGAGGAAAAACTAACAATTATATATATATATATATATATATATATATATATATACACATACCAAATACAGGAGCACCCAACTACATAAGACAGATACTAATGGACATGAAAAACCAAATACACAAGAACACAATCATAACAGGGGACCTTAACAGCCCATTGCAACAAACAGATAGATCAACTAGACAAAAAGTCAGCAAAGAAATAACAGAACTGAATCATACCTGTGAGCAATTGGACTTAGTAGATGTTTATACATTGTTCCACCCAACCACATCAGAATACACGTTCTTCTCAGCTGCACATGGGACATTCTCCAAAATAGACCATATATTATCCCATAAAACATTCTTAAGTAAATGAAAAGGTATTGAAATCATACCATGCATAATATCTGACCATAGTGCACTGAAATTGGAAATCAATGGCAAAAGAAATTGTAAAGCCTGCATAAATACATGGAAATTAAATAACATCCTTTTGAACAACCAGTGGGCTACAGATGAAATTAAAGAAGAAATAAAACAATACCTACAATTCAATGAAAATATAGAAACAACATACTGTAACCTATGGCATGCAATGAAAGTGATCTTAAAATGGAAATATATAGCAATAAACTGTCATATCAAGAAAACAGAATGAGCATGAATAAAGAACCTAATGCTCCATCTCAAGCTTCTAGAAATAGAAGAGCAAGCTAAACCCAAAGTTCCTAGAAGAGAGGAAAATGTAAAGATTAGAGCAGAAAGCAATGCAATTGAAACAAAAAAGCAATACAAAGAATTAATGAATCAAAAAGCTGTTTTTTTGAGAGAATAAACAAAATTGACAAACCCCTAGCTAACCTTATCAAGAGAAAGAAAGAAAAAACGCAAATTCATGCAAGGAGAACTGAAAAGGGGGAAATTGCTACAGATCCCATGGAAATTCAAAAGATCATGAACACTTACTTTGAAAATCTCTACTCACATAGAGTGGAAAACACAGAGGAAATGGACCGATTCCTAGAAACATATGAACTACCAAAGCTCAACCAAGAAGATAGCAATTTTGAACAACCCGATATCAGCTATTGAAATTGAAAATGTAATTAAAAACTTACCAACAAAGAAAAGCCCAGGTCCTGATGGATTCACAGCTGAATTCTACAAGAAATTTGGAGAAGATTTGATGCCAATACTCCTCAAACTCTTTGATGAAATTGATAAGAATGCAATCCTCCATAAATCATTCCTGGAGGCAAGTATTACTCTGATACCAAAACCAGAGAAAGATCCAACCAAAACAGAGAACTATAGGCCAGTCTCACTAATGAACATTGATGCGAAGATTCTCAATAAAATACTGGCAGATAGAATGCATCAAATCATCAAGAAGATTATACATCATGACCAAGTGGGGTTCATTCCAGGAATGCATGGATGGTTTAACATACACAAATCAATAAATGTGATACACCACATCAACAGAGCCAAAAACAAAAACCACATGGTCATCTCAATAGATGCAGAAAAAGCTTTCAATAAAGTCCAAAACATGTTCATGATAAAAACCCTTCAGAAACTCGGAATACACGGTGTCTACCTCAACCTTATAAAGGCCACCTATGACAAACCAACAGCCAACATGGACAAAAACTGAAAGCTTTCACTTTAAAATCAGGAACAAGACAAGGATGTCCACTACCACCACTTCTTTTTAATATACTTCTGGAAACACTAGCCAGGGCAATCAGACAAGAGAGAGAGAAAAGAAAGGAATAAAGATAGGAGAGGTAGAAGTTAAATTATCCCTATTTGCAGATGACATGATACTCTATATAGAAGACCCAAAAAACTCCATTCAAAGACTACTAGAGGTAATAAACAAGTTCAGCAGTGTAGCTGGATAAAAAGTCAACACTCAAAAATCGATAGCATTTCTGTACACAAACAAAAATTTCACTGAGAGAGAAACTATGGAAAAATTGTTTTTCAAAATAGCATCTAGAAAATCAAATACTTAGGAATCAACCTAACTAAAAATGTAAAAGACCTATATGTTGAAAATTATACTATTTTTAAAAAGGAGTTTGAAGAGGATATTAGAAAATGGAAGGACATTCCTTGCTCTTGGCTAGGAAGAACCAACTTTGAGAAAATGGCCATACTCCCAGCACCTTTATACAGATTTAATGCAATCCCAATCAAAATACCATTGACATACCTCCCAGATCTAGAGAAAACACTCCTAAAATTCATTTGGAAACAGAAGAAACATAGAATAGCAAAGGCAATTCTGGGCAACAAAGGCAAGGCAGGAGGCATCTCAATTCCTGACTTGAAACAGTACTATAAATCCACAGTGATAAAATCAGTGTGGTACTGGCAATGAAATAGACCTGAGGATCAATGGAACAGATTAGCAGATGCAAGCACAACTACAAAGACACTGAGCCACCTTATGTTTGACAAAGGGCCTAAACATGTTCACTGGAAGAAGGATATCCTCTTTAACAAGTGGTGTTGGAAAAATTTGCTCTTGACATGCCGAAGACTGAAAGTAGATCCATGCCTATCACCATGCACAAAACTGAAGTCTAAATGGATCAAAGACCTCAATATTAAAACAGAAACACTAAATCTACTGGAAGACAAGGTAGGTAGAAGTCTTGGAGACATAGGGGTAGGCAGAGAATTCATGAACCAAATGCAACCTGCACGCGAAACACTTCAAAGAATCAACAAATGGGATCTCATATTATTTAAAAGTTTCTGCACTTCAAAGGAAATCATCAACAGAGTGAAAAGAAAACCCACAGAATGGGAAAGAATTTTAGCAAGTAACCCCTGAAAGGACTTATGTCCAGAACATATAAAGAATTGAAAGGCATCAAGACCCCCAAATTCAAAGACCCCCTCCAAAAATGGGCATCTGAGATGAACACACAGTTCCCAGAGGAAGATATACAAATGGCAAATAAATACATGAAGAAATATTCACCATCACTGGTCATTCCAGAAATGCAAATTAAAAGAACGTTGAGATTTCACCTCACTCAGGAAAGAATAGCTGCCATCAAGAAATCAACTGATAACAAATGTTGGAGAGGCTTTGGGGAAAAAGGAACACTGCTCCACTGTTGGTGGGAATGCAGACTGATGCAACCACTATGGAAATCCATAAGAAGAATTCTCAGAAGACTAGGACTGGAAGTTCCATTCAACCCAGCTATTTGCCTCCTGGGTATTTTCCCAGAAGAACTGAAAAGTTCATATCATAGTGATATATGTGCACCCATGTCCATAGCAGTACAATTTGTAAGAGCTAAATCTTGGAAACAACCAAGAAGCCCATCAACTGCAGAATGTATGAAAAAGATGTGGTATTTTTATACAATGGAATATTGCTTGGCTATAAAAAAAGATGATCTTGAGGCCTTCCTAGGTAAATGGGGACAACTTGAGACTATCCTCATTAATGAAATAAATAAGAATCATATTTATAAATATCACATTGTGTCTCTAGTGTAAAAAGTAATAAGAACTATAATAGTAACAAAACCCCAAATGTGTAATTGCTATTGTAACAAAGGGGAAAACAATGTGCTTCAAGAGCTATAACTGCATGTATGTTTGAGTGTGTAAAATAGATGACCATATTGCTGAATATTTGTTGGATCGTTGAGAAGAACTGTTAGCAGTCTCACTGTTTGAATGCCTACTATGTATCCTTTAATGTTGTGAACAACTATATCCAAGATGACAATATGTAATTTATCAACTAGTGATTTCTTAGGGCTTTTCCCCCTTGTTTTTCCTTTGGAATTCTGTATTGTTGCTACCCTTCTTTCTGTTTTGTTTCTTTTTTCTCTTTAAATAAAATTTAAAAAAATAAAGGTTCAAAAAACTCAGCATAAGAAGAAAATATTAAAAGCTGTTAGAGAAAAGAATGTCCATGAAAATCAAAAGACTTCCCAAATTAAGCCCTTCAGCCAAGAAGAGCTTAGAGTGAAGGATTTCAAGTCCTGAAAGAAAATCTCTGACCCAGGTTGTTTTACCCTGCAAAGTATCTTTCAATATCAATGGACTAATATGTTACTTCCATGAAAAGAACAACTAAAGAAATTCCTGACCATGAAACCAGCTCTCCAAAATAATCTGAAGGATATTTTAGAAAGAGATAAAGAAGACTGTAATCTTAAAAACACTAATAGAAATAATCCACAAGGCAAAGCAATTAATTAAAAAGAAAAGGGGAAACAACAACAGGAAAATAAAATGACAAAAATAAGCCAATGCATATCAAGCATAGCTATCAATATAAATGATATCAATTCACCAATAAAAAGAAAAAGACTGGCAGAATCAATCAAGAAACAAGATCCAACGATATACTATGTACAAGAAACATTTAACTAAAAAAATTCATAGACTGAAAGTCAAAGGATGGAAAACAGTACTTCATATGAAAAGGACTTGGAAAAAAACAGAAGTAGCTATTTTATGTAGACAAAGTGAACTTCAAGCCAAGATTGATCAAAAGAGACAAAGAAGGTCACTACATACTTGTAAAGGGAAAAATCCAAGAGAAAGAAATAATAATCATATATATATATATATATATATATATATATATATATGCACCAAATACCAGCCCACCCAACTATATAAAACAAATATTAACAGACATAAAAAATCAAACAGGCACTAACACATTGTAATCAGGGCCTCAATACACCACTGTAACAAATAGACAGATCAACTAGACAAAAAATCAACAAAAACCAAAAAATAAAACAAAAAAAGTTCAAAGCTAAACCAAACCCGTGAACAAATAGACTTAGTAGATATGTGCAGAATGTTTCACCCCACAACATCAGAATACACATTCTTCTCAGGTACCATGGGATGTTCTCCAAAATAGATCACATACTACCTCATAGAGCATGATTAAGTAAATGCAAAGAATTGAAATAATATCGTGCATATTATCAGACCATAGTGCAATGAAGCTGGAAATCAATGGGAAAAGAAACCACAAAAAATACCTAAAGACATGAAAATTACATACTACCATCCTGAATAACCAAAGGGTCACAGATGAAATGAAAGAAGAAATTAGAGAGTTTCTACAATTAAATGATAATGGTGATACAACATACTGAAACTTACAAGGTGGAATGAAAGCAGTGCTATGAGAGAAATTTATAGGAATAAATTCCCATATCAGGTAAACAGAATCAGCTCAGACAAGCTAATGTTAAACCTCAAACTTTTAGCAAAAGAAGAATAAGTCAAGCCCAAAGCTCATACAAGGGAGGAAAGTATAAAGATCAGAGCAGAAATTAATGCAACTGAGACTAAGAAAACAATAAAAAGGATCAGTGAGTTGGCCCTTTGAAGGGTTAAATAAAATTGATAAACCCTTAGCCAACCTAATCACAAAAAGGAAAGAAAAAGACTCAAAAACATGTAAGTTAGAATTAAAAGGATGAACTCACAATGGATCCTGCAAAAACCCAACAGATCATCAAATACGTACTTTGAGAAGAGGGAAAACACAGAAGAAATGGACACATTTCTAGATACATGTGAATTACAAAAACTAAATCAAGAAGATATAAAATTTCTAAATAACCCAATATCAGTCAATGAAATTAAAGAGATAATTAAAAACTTACCAACAAAGAAAAGCCCAGGCAGGTCCTGATGAATTCATTGCTCAATTCTACAAGATCTTTAGAAAAGATCTAATGCTACTTCTCTTCAAATTCTTTAATGAGCTTGAAATGGAAACAGTACTCCCAAACTCATTACTGGAAGTGAATATTACCTGGATGCCAAAACCAAAGAAGGACCCAACCAAAAAACAGAACTACAGGCCAATCTTTCCAATGAACACAGATGTAAAAATCCTCAATAAGATACTGGCAAACACAACACAGAAAATTATCAAGGAGATTATACACTATGAGCAAGTAGGATTCATTCCAGTGATGGTTAGACATATACAAATCAATAAATGTAATACATCATGCCAACAGAGCTAAGAACAAAAATCACACGATCATTTCAACAGATGAATAAAAAGTATTTCACAAAGGCTAACACCCATTCATGATAAAAAAAATAGAGAAAATTGGAATAGATGATTTTTATCTCAACCTGATAAACCATCTATGACAAAACAATAGCCAACACCATACTAAATGGTCAATAAAAATGAAACATTCACTTTAAAATTAGAAACAAGACAAGGATGTCCACTATCATCACTCCTATTTAATATATGGCTGGAAACACTGAATGGAGCAAATAGATAAGAGAAAGAAATAAAAGGGATAAAGATAGCAAGGGAAGAAGTTAAATAGTCATTCCTTGCTGTTGACTTGATATTCTACATAGAAGACTCCAAAAGCTCCACCAAAAGACATCTAGGTGTAGTAACAAAATTCAGTAGCACAACAGGACACAAAGTCAACACTCAAAAATCAATCATTCCTGTATAAAAATAAAAATTCATTGAGAGACAAATTAGGGAAAGTACACTTTTCACAATAATGAAATAGGAATAATTTTAGCAAAGAAATTGAAAACTACAATGAAAACTACAGTAATCTGTAAAAGAACATCAGAAGAGGATATCACAAAATGTAAAGATATACCTTGCTCTTGGATAGGAAAAACTAATATAGTGAAAATGTCCATATTTTAAAAATTGTTATATAGATTTAAGGCAAATTCAATCTAAATACCATTAACAAACCTCACAGAAGTAGAGAAAACATTTCAAAAATTCATTTGGAAACAGAAAAGACCTATAATAGCAAAAACAGTTCTGGGAAACAAAGGCAAGGCAGTGGCATCAAAATCTCTGACTTGAAATTATATTAGAGAGCTACTATGATAAAAAAAAAACCAGCATGGACAATGGAACAGATTAGAAGATGCAAACACTATTACAAAGACGCTCAGCAACCTTGTATTTGACAAAGGGGCTAAACATGTTCACTGGAAAAAAGGCAGCCTCTTTAATAAATGGTGTTGGAAAAATTGGCTTTCCACATGATGAAGACTGAAAATAGACCCATGCCCATCACCATACACTAAACTAAAGTCAAAATGAATCAAGGATCTAAATATTGAAACAGAAATACTATATCTACTGGAAGACAAGATAGGTAAAAATCTTGGGGACATAGGGGTAGGAAGAGAATTCATGATAAAATGCAAACCACATGGGAAATACTTCAAAGAATCAACAACTGGGATTTCATATTACTAAAATTTTTTTGCACTTCAAAATAAATCACTAACAAAGTGAAAAGAAAACCCACAGAATGGGAAAGAATTTTAGCCAACAATCCCTCAGTCAAAGGACTTATATCCAGAACATATAAAGAACTGAAAAACATCAGGCCCCCCAAATTCAAAGACTCTCTCCAAAAATGGGCATCTGAGATGAACACACAGTTCTCAGATGAAGATATACAAATGGCAAATAAATAAATGAAGAAATGTTCACCATAACTGTTCATTGGAAAAATGCAAATTAAAACAGCATTGAGATTTCGTCTCACCCCAGAAAGAATATCTGCCATCAAGAAAACAACTGATAACAAATGTTGGCAAGGCTGCAAGGAAAAATAAACCCTTCTCCACTTTTGGTGGGAGTGCAGACTGGTGCAACCACTGTGCAAATCAGTATGGAGTTTCCTCAAAAAACTAGGATTTGAGGTTCCATTCAATCCAGCTATTTCCTTCCTGGGTATTTTCACAGGAAATTTGACAAGGTTATGTCACAGTGATATATGTGCACCCATGTTCATAGCAGCACAGTTTCTGATAGATAAATCTTGGAAACAACTAAAATGCCTATCAACCACAGAGTAGATGAAAAAGATGTGGTATTATTATACAATGGAATACTATTCAGCAATAAAAAGGATGATCTTGAGGCCTTTATAGGTAAATGGAGGCAACTTGAGAATACCTTCATTAGTGAAATATACAAGACTCACATTAGTAAATATCACATTGTCTCTCTAGAGTAAAAAAATAATAAGGGAGAACCATTGGCACTTCCTGAGCTCTGTGCCATGTTGGAACTTGGGGTTTTGGGAAAACAAGCAGCCACTCACCACTCTGGTAAGTGGCTGTGGCCTGACAAGCTGAAGCTGCTCCAGGGTGAGAAGCGCTGTCTAAATTGGCTTTGTTCTGTCTTGTTCTGTGATATTTTACTACTTTAAGATAAATAAATAGTAAATAACAACAACAAAACAGATCAGTAAGGTACTGAGCAAGCTGAAACATGATATAACTAAACAGATCATGGAGTTTAAAAAGCAAAGGGAGGAAAAGATAGTGCTCTAAAGGATATAACTGGGTGTACGTTTAAGTGTGTAGGATTGATAACCATGTTGCTAAGTTTTTCTTGGATCATTGAACAGAACTGTTTGCAGCCTCACTGTTTGAATGTCCACTTTGTATGCTTTGATTTTGTAACTTGAACAACTATGTCTGAGAGGACAATTTGTAATTTATCGACTAGGGATTTCTTACTGTTTATTTTTTTCTGAAATTCTGCATTGTTTCTACCTTTTTTTCTGTTTTGCTTTTTTTCACTTTATATAAATTTAAAAAAAAAGAACTGGCAGAATAATGGTATCCAAAAAGTATAATAGATATAAAAGTATAATAGATGTAAAAGTATAATAAATATAATAGATATTGTGAAACTGAAAGGGAGGGAAGGTGCTCTAAAGGATAGAATGGTATGTATAGTGTGTAAGATCGATGCTCATAATACTAAATTTGATTTTGTAACTTTAACAACTACTGTTAAGATGACAGTATGTAATGTATCAACTAGTGATTTTATGATGTTAATTTTTTAAAATGATTTCTGTATTCTACTTTTTTCTTGTTTTGTTTTTGTTGTTGTTTTTTAATTCTCTTTTCTTTCTTTCTTCAAATATAAAAAAATCAGTATGGAACTATCCAAAAAAAATACAAGGATCAATGAAGCAGAGTAGAAGATGAAGAAATCACTCCAAACACACTTAGCCTCCTGTCTTTGACAAAGATTTATCCAAACACATTCAATGGAAGAAAGATAGCCTCTTTATTTATTTTTTTTATTTCAAAGAGAAAAAAACAAGACAAAGCAAACCAAAACAAAACAAAGTAGAGCAGAGTAAAAGAATGCAAGCAACGCAGGATTTCAGAAAAAGCAGGAAATCAACAGTGGCTACCATAATATTTCTTGTTTTCTTCAAAATAGTTGCCCATACCTTAACACAAAATAAGCTAATACACATCAAAATATATAAAAGTAATCAAAACACAAGAATGAGAGCCTTCAGGGCTTTCAAGACCAGATACTAGGAAATCAATAATGGCTACAATAATGTCTCTTGTTTTCTTCAAAATAGCTGTCCATATCTTCAAACATATTGGAATCAAATCATGGAAACAAGCTAAATCCAATCAAAACCAAGTATAAAAGCATTATTGGCTTTTGAATCAAAATGACAGGAAATCATCAATGGCTACCATGGTATCTCATTTTCTTCTGTGTAGTTGTTCATACTATCACACATGCTAAAATCAATTCCTATATTCTTTCAGTATTAGAGGAAAAAACAGAACAACAAATGAATAACTATATCCAAGAGCCCAAAACAATAACAACGTAGGCTTTCAAAACAAGGTGGTGGGGCTGGGGATTTAGCTCAGTGGCCTAAGCACCTGCCTTGCAAGCATGTGGTTGTGAGTTAGATCCCTGATACCGGTAAAAAAAGAAAAAATCAAGGTGGTAGAAGCATACCAATTTTTGTTATTTGCATAGTTATCTTCTTAGGTTTTATTTGAATTACCAGATATAGTCATGCAAAATGCATCTAATCCTATGGATGTTACCTGTTCTGTTCCAAGAACTAATAGAATCAGTAGTACAATCATTTTAGTAATCTTAATTGTATATATATGAATGTATATCTTATTTTATGTCTCTTCCTTCTTTTCTCTTTTTCCCTGTCTGAGTTATTTTTTCCTCTTTGAGAAGTTTCTTACCCTTGCACAATATTAACTGAAGATTTTATTTACTCTATCCATTTCTTACACTAGGGAGACAATATGATATTTACACATGTAAGTTTGATATATTTCACTTATAAATATGGTCTCAAGTCACATCCATTTACTTATAAAAGCCTCAATGTGTTTTTTATAGATGAGTAGTACTCCGTTGTATAAAAATACCACATAGTTTTTATCCATTCCTCAGTTGATGGGCATTTATGCTGTTTCCAAGATTTAGCTATTACAAATTGTGCTGCTATAAACATGGGTGCACATATACAACTGTGATATGATATTTTCAGTTCTTCTGGAAATATGCCCAAAAGTGGGATGGCTGGGTCAAAGGGGACCTCCAATCTCAGCTTTTTGAGAAACCTCCACACTGATTTCCATCATGGTTGCACCAGTCTACACTCCCACCAACAGTGCAGAAGTGTTCCTTTTTCCCCAACAGCCTCTCCAGCATGTTGTTGTTGGTTTTCTTGATCCTGGTCATTCTTTCTGGAGTGAGATGGAATCTCCATGTGGTTTTAATTTGCATTCCCCTAATGACCAATAATGTTGAACATTTTTCCATGTATTTATTTGCCATTTGTATTTCTTCATCTGAGAAGTGTGTATTCATCTCAGATGCCCATTTTTGGATTGGGTCCTTGAATTTTGGGGGCCTGATTTTTTTTTTAATTTTCATATGTTCTAGACAGAAGTCTTTCATCTCAGGGAGAGTTGGCTGAGATATTTTTCCAAATTTTGGGTTTTCTTTTCACTCTGTTGTAGATTTCTTTTGACATGCAAAAACTTTATTATTATTATTATTATTATTGTTATTATTATTTTACACCAGAGAGACAATACTATATTTACAAATGTGAGTCTGATTTACTTCACTTATGAGCATAGTTCCAATTTGCCTCTATTTACCTATAAAAGCCTCAAGATCATCCTTTTTATAGCTGAGTAATATTCAATTGTATATAAAAAAAAAACAAATTCAATCCAGCTATTACCCTTCTGAGTATTTTCCCCAAAAAACTAAAAAGGTCAAGTCACAGTGATATATGTGCACGCATGTTTATAGCAGCACAATTTTTAATAACTAAATTTTGGAAACAACCAAAATACCCATCAACCACAAAAACTTTTTAATAAGATGAGATCCCAGTTGTTGATTCTGAGAAGTACTTCCTGTGCAGTTTGATTTTTGTTCATGAATTCTCTGCTGACCCCTATGTTTTCAAGATTTCTACCTACTTTGTCTTCCAAAAGATTCAGTGTATCTGTTTTAATATTTAGATCTGTGAGCTATCTTGAATTTAGTGCATGGTGGTAAGAACGGGTTTAGTTTTAGTTTTCAGCATATGGAAAGCCTGTTTTTTTCAGCACCACTTGCCATCTTTTTTCCAATGAACATATTTGGCCCTTTGTATCACTGTAGGTGGCTTCAGCTTACACAGTGGCTCCCTGCTCAAGGTAGCCTCTTTAATAAATGGTGCTGGAAGCCAGGCATAGTGCTACATGCCTGTAATCCCCGCACTCAGGAGGCTGAGACTGGAGGATCGCCATGAGTTCAGGGCAAGCTTGGGCTACATAGTAAGTTCAAAGCTAGCTTGAACCACATAACAAAACCCTATCTCAAAAAAAACCAAAATAAACAAACAAGCAATTAAAAAAATACTGCTGGAAATCTGGCTTTCCACAAAAACTAGACCCATGTCTCTCACTATGCACTAAATTAAAATCAAAATATTTCAAAATCTAAGTATCAAAACAGAAACACTACATATATAGGAAGAGAGAATAGGCAGAACTCATGAAGACATAAATGTAGGCAAGGCTTTATAAACAGGACAGATTGCATGGGAAATATCACAAAGAATTAACAGCTAGGGTTTCATCTTACTAAAAAGCTTTTGCACAGCAAAAGAAACCACCACTCCACAGAGTGAGAAAATGTTTTTGCCAGTTGTTCCTCAGACAACAAACTAATATCTAGAACATTTAAATAAATGAAAAAATCAGAAATCCCAAATTGAAAGACCCCATCCAAAAATGGGCATCTGAAATAAATACACACTTCTCATATGAAGAGGTTCAAACAGTAAATAAATATATGAAAAAGTCCAACATCATTGGCCATTCAAAATATTAATTAAAACTATGCTGAGATTCCATCTCACTTCAGAAAAAAATGACTATTATCAACAAATCAACCAATAATAAATGCCAGAGGGACTGTGGAGAAAAATAAACACTTCTCCACTGTTAGTGGGAGTGTAGACTGGTGCAACCACTGTTGAAATTAGTATGGAGATCCCTCAGAAAACTAAGATTAGAGATTCCATTTGACCCAACTCTTTCCCTTCTTGATATCATCCCAAAAAGAATTATAGGTATCATACCACAGCCATATATGCATATATATGTTTATAGCAGCACACTTTGTAATACCTAAATCTTAGAAACAAACATATGAATGGATAAAAAAGATGTGGCTTTTCTATACAATAGAGTATTACTCAGCCATAAAGAAGGATAAACTTGAGACTTTTCTCAGTAAATGAATGGACCTTGAGACTCTATTTGTCTTTTTATTTTTATTTTAAAGCTAATAAAACACAAAAGAACAGAACAAAGCAGATCAAAACAAAACAATGCAAGCAATACAGAACTTCACAACAAGATAACCAGATATAAATAGTAACTACCATAATGTCTATTTTCTTAGAAATAGTTGATCATACTTTCACACACAATAGTATAAAAACATAACAGAATAGTGTAAAACCATTCAAGAGAATGAAAATATTACAGGACATTCAAAACCAAATAACCAATAATGAACAACAAATATTATATTATCTTTTTCCTTACAAAATTTGTTTATACTATCACACATATTAAAATCCAATAAGACACAACATGGTAGAACCAATGGAAACAGAAGAACAAAGCATGGTAGGACTTCAAAGCAAGTCATATTAAATAAGCAATGGCTTATATATTGTCTTGTTTTCTTCAAAGTAGCTGTTCATACCAGCACAAATAATAAAATCAAACAAAACGGAAAAAACCATTCCATCCAATATCCAATGCATGAAAATATTATAAGACTTCACAGCAATATAATGGGGAACCATGATTATCATAAAATCTTTGTACTCTTATCATTTTTTACAGTAGGGAGACTATACAGTATTTATACATATGAGTTTGATTTATTTCACTTATGAGTATGATCTCAAGTTGTGTCCATTTATAAATATCTCAATGTGATCATTCTTTATAGCTGAGTAGTACTCCACTGTATAAAAATACCACATCTTTTTTATCCATTCCTCAGTTGATGGGCACTCAGGTTGTTTCCAAGAGCTGGATATTATAAATTGTGCTGCTATAAACATGGGTGCACATATATCACTGTGTATGATGTATTCACTTTTCTGGGAATAGGCTCAGAAGTGGAAGAGCTGGGTCAAATGGGACTTCCCACCCCAACTTTTTTGCACTCTCACCAACAGTGCAGAAGAGTTCCTTTTCCCCTGCAGCCTCTCCAGCATTTGTTGTTGGTAGCTTTTCTTAGGTTTTTGGCACAATAAGAAAAAGATATAATATAAAAGAAGCCTCTATTCTGAAGATGTGGAGAGAACTCCATGACTATAGAAGCCTGGCTTTCTCTGACAGGGGCTAGGTTTTACAATTCTATATCTCCTGTGCTGTTAGAATGCCTCATGCCATCTGATTTTGAGGATGACCTGTTTTATTAATTTTACTTTTTTATTTAGGAGAGAGAGATCAGCTGTGGTGTCATTTAGGTATAGTTAATTATGGCTCCAATATGTATCATATAACCTTTTTCTTGGAAAGATCTGGTGGATCTAAGCAAAAGGAATCCAAAAGGAATTTATAATTATCTCTTAATTTTAGTTGTTAAACATCTAGAAGATTGATAACAGTATGGTGCAGTAGAGGCAGTAAGCTTAACATAAAACATTAAATGGAACTATTATTTTACATTAACCATGGGTGTTTTTAACATTTGAGCACTGAAGAAATTTGTGACATTGTTTGGACTGTTCACTACTTAATCATCTCTAAGTATAACATGTACATTACATGAATTTTTCTTTAAAAATTATTATTTGACTGGTGACCTCATGTTGGTCTGACCTGAATCTCCTGGCTGGAGCACAAGGAACTGGCAGACATCTGGATCTGAAAGAACACACTTGTCATCATAAACAATCTTAATTTTACATTTGAGAGCAACATCAGATACACCATCAGATCAGCAACAATGAATTGTCCCAGCCATATGAACTTTAGTTGGGGTGTCTCCCACAAGGCTATGGAGATTATTGGGGCCTCCGATTAATGAATAAGAGCTGGTTTAAATTACCAGGTGGCCACTTTCTTATTCATCAGTTGAAGTCCTGTCCAATGTCTCCTCACTCCAGGGGATTTTGTTTAACCAGTTTTAACATTTTAACCAGCTGGCAAACTAGGTGGAAGCATGCTTCTTAAATGTATCACCCAAATAAACCTTGATTAAATGATCTGAAAATGTAAAAGAGGAGGAAGAAATTGTTGAGCTCAAATAAAAGGAGCAGTTGTTTACAGAGCAGGCAAATGGACAAATGCAGACAGATGATCTGTACAGTAAGCAGTCAACAGATATACAGACTGACAAGCACGTTATAAAATCAGAGTGCACTCAAATATATTTGGCCAATTTGAGCTATAATAAATAGACTAGTGTGAACTTCTTTGTAGATTAATTAATAGAGATCTCTTGAAATAAGACTAGCAAAAGGAACCTAATTTATGGTTAAACTGAGCTAGGTCAGAGAGGGAGAAAGGGACATGATTAACTAATCTCTCAGGGCCAGCCTGCTCCCGAAGCAGGAGTAGAGAATGGAGCTGCAGCAAGAGGGCTGCTGAGAACCACATGGCCTGCTGAAAGGCTAAAATGCACGGGACCGTGTATGATGAGCCGGCAGAGAGAATGGCGACACAGAAGTAGGAGACAAGGAACCATCTGACTGAACAAACAGCTTGGATGGGGAGAATTGAGAAGTTGGAGACTGGGGAGAGAGACTAAGAGAAGGATTAGAGGCCACTGGGGGTGGGTGGAGGAGAAGATGGTGCTGGGATATGGGAACCTCTGGCCAAGAAAGCTGAGGGATTTGGTCTGGGAGACATAGGGGAGAGTTTCTGGTGGAGCATAGCAAGCCAGAGGTATTTGGGCCATTATATAAGACAGAGTGAGAGACAGGCATGTCTGCAGAGTTAACAAAAGGCCTGAAAATGATGGGTTTTTGTTAACTTGCCACCATTGTGAGAAATGCATAAATAAAGATCAGCTTTTTTTTTTTAGCCACCTTGAGGCCAAGAACACCAAGGTTATGAACCAGGCACTCCAGAGGTATGGGTTTTTTTTGGGGGGGGCAGGAAATGGCCTCCAGGACCAAATTATAAGTGAGCTGAGAGAACAGTTTCACCTCAGGATGTAAGAGCTTTAGATCTCTCCCAAGAAACATGGAAGCCATCTTGGGTAGCATCTATCAAAAAAAAGTCATCACCCATTTTGGAGTGTGACACGGAAAGTCCCAATACCCATTCTCCCAGCCGTCCCTGGAAGAGTCTGGGGCAGGGTCCCAGGAAACAAAATTAACAGTTTTTTCTTGGGATGTATGGCCTAAGAATCGTGCAAACTGGTATCTTTGTCCCAGGACAGTAAGGATAGGTTTTCTGACCAAAAGCTTGCGAATTTTAGGAATGGAAACAGACAACCCCACGTGGTAGCTCACCTTTGATGAGTGAGGAAGGTCACTGTGGCATGCAGATTAGTGGTGGCAAGTTAACATTCCCACAGCCGAAAACAGTGGTTCACAGGCAGGGTCAGCTCCAACTCGGGAGCTAACATACTCTGCCATCCGAGTCCCATGGCACCGTTATGTTAGGTTTCTGGCACAATAAGAAAAAGATATAAAATAAAAGTAGCCTTTATTCCAAGGACATGGAGAGAACTCCATGACTACAGAAGCCTGGCTTTCTCTGACCAGGGTGGAGCTTAAGGCGGGCCTTGGTGATGCACGAGGAGCTGATTGGAACACTCTGCGCATACAAACAGGAAGGGCAGTTGCAGTTAGGGCTGAGGAAGAAGCAGGAAGTGGTAGCCATTTCCGTTTTGGCCTTCTGCCACATTAGACCACTGCCATGACTGTTAAACCATAGCCATGATCATACAGTAATTTATTTTAGGGCAAAACTCTTTCAGTTTTCTTTATCCTGGCCATTCTTTCTTGAGTGAGATGTAATGTCAGTGTGGTTTTAATTTGCATTTCTCTAATTACTAATGATCCTGAACATTTATTCATGTATTTATTTGCCATTTGTATTTCTTTATCTGAGAACTGTGTGTTCATCTCAGATGCCAGTTTTTGGAATGGGTCTTGGAATTTTGGGGGTCTGATTTTTTAAAAAATTCTTTATATATTCTAGACAGAAGTCCTCTTTCTGAGGGACAGTTCACTAAGGTTTTTTTTTCCCAATTTGTGGGTTTTCTTTTCACTATGCTGGAGATTTCTTTTGACATGCAGTAACTCTATAATAAGACATGGTCCCAGTTATTGATTCTGGGAAGTGTTTCCCATGCAGTTTGATTCTTGTTCATGAATTCTCTACCTACCTCCATGTCTTCAAGATTTCTACTTACTTTGTCTTCCAACAGATTTAGTGTTTCTGTTTTAATATTTAAGTCTTTGATGCATTTATACTTTAGTTTAGTACATGGTGATA
The DNA here is from genome assembly GCA_004027455.1 of Hydrochoerus hydrochaeris. Classification (NCBI taxonomy): domain Eukaryota; kingdom Metazoa; phylum Chordata; class Mammalia; order Rodentia; family Hydrochaeridae; genus Hydrochoerus; species Hydrochoerus hydrochaeris. The sequence continues at coordinate 53,015 of PVLA01009826.1, forward strand.
GGCATGGGTGTAGTTTTAGTTTTCGGCATATGGAGAGCCAATTTTTCCAGCACCGTTTATTAAAGAGACTGTCTTTCTTTCAGTGGACATGTTTGGCCCTTTTATCAAAGATAAGGTGGCTGAGTGTGTTTGCAGTTGCATCTTCTAATCTATTCCATTGATCTTCAGGTCTGTTTTTATTCCAGTACCATGTTGATTTCATTTCAGTAGCTTTGTACTATAACTTCAAGTCAGGGATTATGATGCCTCCTGCATTGCCTTTGTTGCTTAGAATTGCCTTTACTATTCTAGGTCTCTTCTGGTTCCAGATGAACTTTAAAAGTGATTTCTCTAGATCTATGTGGTATTTTGATTGGGATGGCATTAAATATGTATAACAATTTTGGGAGAATTTTTACAATATTTATTCTTCCTATGCATGAACAAGAGATGTCTCTCCATTTTCTGTGGTTCTCTTCAATTTCTTTTTTCAGGTTATTATAATTTTCCCTGAATAGAACTTTTACTTCTTTCATTAGATTGATTCCTACATATTTCATTTTTTTGGATGCTATTGTGAAGGGTGTGGCTTCTCTTATTTTTCTCTCAGTGATTTTGTTGTTAGTGTATAGGAATGCTATTGATTTTTGAGTGTTGACTTTGTATCTGGCTATATTTCTGAATTTATGTATTATACCCAAGAGTCTTCCAATGGAATCATGGGGGTCTTCTATGTAGAATATCATGTCATCTGCAAATAATGATAATTTAACTTCTTCTTTTCCTATCTTTAATCCTTTTGTCTCTCTTGCCTAATTGCTCTGGCTAGTATTTTCAGCACTATATTGAATTGGAGTGGTGATAATGGACATCCTTTGCAAGTGCCTGATTTTAGCATAAAGGCTTTCAGTTTTTGGCCATTTAATATGATGCTGGCTGTGGGTTTGTCATAGATGGCCTTTATCATATTGAAGTAAATACCATCTATTCCAATTCTCTGTAAGATTCTTATCATGAATAAGTGTTGGACCTTATCAAAAGATTTTTTTGCATCTATGAAAATGATCATGAGATTCTTACTTTTGGCTCTATTGATACGGTGGATTACATTTATTGATTTACATATGTTGAACCATCCCTTCATGCCTGGGATGAATCTCACTTGGTCATGGTGTATAATCTTCTTGATGATTTGCTGCATTCTGTTTGCTAATATTATATTGAGAATGTTTGCATCTATGTTCATTAGGGAGATTGGCCTGTAGTTCTCTTTTTTAGTTGGGTCTTTCTCAGGTTTTGATACTAGAGTAATATTTGCTTTCCAGAATGAGTTAGAAAGAATTGCTTCCTTTTCAATTTCATTGAAGAGTTTGAGGAGTGTTGGCATTGAGTCTTCTTTGTATTTCTTGTAGAATTCCGCAGTGAATCCGTCTGGGCCTGGGCTCTTCTTTATTGGTAGGGACTTGATTACATTTTCAATTTCTTTAATAGAAATTGGGTTATTCAGCAGTTTTACATCTTCTTGACCCAGCTTTGGTAATTCACATGTTTCTAGGAATCTGTCCATTTCTTCTGTGTTATCAAGCCTATTTGATTAGAGGTTTTTGAAAAAGGTGTTGATGATCTTCTGAAATTTCTTTTTTTTTATTTTAAAGAGAATAAAACAAAAGAGGACAGATCTAAGCAGATCAGAACAGAACAATGTAAGCAACACAGCACTTCACAACAAGACAATTGGATGTTAACAGTAGCTATCATAACGTCTCTTTCTTTGAAATAGTGGAGCTTAGCTTTACACACAATAATGTCAAACATAACAAAGTAGAATAAGCAACTCAAGAGAATGTAAGTATTCCAAGACATTCTGAACCAAATAACCAAAAATGAACAATGACTGCTATATTATCTCATTTCCATAAAAATTTTGTTTTTACTATCATACATATTAAAATTCAATAAGACACAACGTGATAGAACCAATGGTAATAGAAAAACAAAAGCATGGTAGGACTTCAGAGCAATATGATATTAAGTCAACACTGGCTACCATACTGTCTTGTCTTCAAAGTAACTATTCGTATGACCACATATATTAAGATCAAACAAAACAGAATAAAACCATTTGAACCAATGAATGAAGACATAAGACATCAAGGCAGTATAATGGTGAACGATGATTACCATAAAATCTTCTGTACTCTTACCATTTCTTACACTAGGGAGACTATATGGTATTTATACATGTGAGTTTGATTTATTTCACTTATGAGTATGGACTCAAGATGCATCCATTTATTTATAAATATCTCAATGTGATCATTCTTTATAGCTGAGTAGTACTCCATTGTATAAAAGTACCACAATTTTTTAATCCATTCCTCAGTTGATGGGCACTTAGGTTGTTTCCAAGATATGGCTATTACAAATTGTGCCTCTATAAACATGGGTGCGCATATTTCACTGTGGTAAGATGTTTTCAGGTCTTCTGGGAATATGCCTAAGAGTGGAATAGCTGGGTCAAATGGGACTTCCAACCCCAGGTTTTGAGGAATCTCCAGATTGACCTCCACAGTGGTTGCACCAGTCTACACTCCCACCAACAGTGCAGAAGAGTTCCTTTTTCCCCACAGCCTTTCCATCATTTGTTGTTGGTAGTTTTGTTGATCCTGGCCATTCTTTGTGGAGTGAGATGGTATCTCAGTGTGGTTTTAATTTGCATTTCTCTAATGACCAATGATGATGAACATTTTTTCATGTATTTATTTGCCATTTGTATTTCTTCATCTGAGAACTGTGTGTTCATCTCGGATGCCCATTTTTGGATGGGGTCTTGGAATTTCGGGAGTCTGATTTTTTTTTTAATTCTGTATAAGTTCTAGACAGAAGTCCTTTGTCTGAGGGACAGCTCACTAAGATTTTTCCCAGTTTGTAGGTTTCCTTTTTACTCTGCTGGAGATTTCTTTGGACATGCAGAAACCCTTTAGTAAGGTATGATCCGAGTTATTGATTCTGGGAAGTATTTCCTGTGCAGTTTGGTTCTTGTTCATGAATTCTCTACCTACCCCTATGTCTTCAATATTTTTACCTACTTTTTCTTGCAACAGATTCAGTGTTTCTGTTTCAATATTTAGATTTTTGATCCATTTGGATTTTAGTTTAGTACATGGTGATAGGCTTGGGTCTAATTTTAGTTTTTGGCATATGGATAGCCAATTTTTCCAGCACCATTTATTAAAGAGACCGTCGTTCTTCCAGTGAACATGCTTGGCCCCTTTAGCGAAGATAAGGTGGTTGAGTGTATCTTCTAACCTATTCCATTGATCTTCAGGTCTGTTTTTATTCCAATACCATGTTGATTTTATTACAGTAGCTTTGTAGTATAACTTCAAGTCAGGGATTGTGATGCCTCCTGCGTTGGCTTTGCTGCTTAGAATTGCCTTTGCTATTCTAGGTATCTTCTGACTCCAGGTGAATTTCAGGAGTGATTTCTCTAGATCTATGAGGTATGCTAGAGGTATTTTCATTGGGATTGCATTGACTGTGTATAACAATATTGGGAGAATGGCCATTTTTACAATATTTATTCTTTCTATCCATGAACAAGGGATGTCTTTCCATTTTCTGAGGTTCTCTTTGATTTCTTTTTTCAGGGTATTATAATTTTCCCTGTACAACTCTTTTACATCTTTTGTTAGATTAATTCCTAAGTATTTCATTTTTTGGATTCTAGTGTGAAGGGTGTGGCTTCTCTTATTTCTCTCTCAGTGATTTTGTTGTTAGTGTATAAGAATGCTATTGATTTTTGTGTACTGACTTTGTATCCAGCTACTTTGCTGAATTTATTTATTATATCTAGGAGGCTTTCAATGGAGGTTGGGGGGTCTTCTATGTAGAGTATCATGTCATCTGCAAATAATGATAATTTAACTTCTTCTTTTCCTATCTTTACTCCTTTTATTTCCCTCTCTTGTCTAATTGCTCTGGCTAGTATTTCCAGTACTATATTGAATAGGAGCAGTGATAATGGTCGTCCTTGTCTTGTGCCTGATTTTAAGGTAAAGGCTTTCAGTTTTTGGCCATTTAATATCACACCGGCTGTTGGTTTGTCGTAGATGTCCTTAATCACATTGAGGTAAAGACCATCTATTCCAATTCTCTGCAAGGTTCTTATCATGAATGGGTGTTGGACCTTATCAAAAGCTTTTTCTGCATCTATAGAAATGATCATGTGATTCTTGCTTTTGGCTCTATTGATATGGTGGATTACATTTATTGATTTACGTATGTTGAACCATTCCTGCATTCCTGGGATGAATCCCACTTGGTCATAGTGTATAATCTTCTTGATGGTTTGCTGCATCCTCTTTGCCAATATTTTATTGAGAATGTTTGCATCTATGTTCATTAGGGAGATTGGCCTGTAGGTCTCTTTTTTAGCTGGGTCTTTCTCAGGTTTTGGTACTAGAGTGGTATTTGCTTCCAGGAATGACTTAGGGAGAGTTGCTTCCCTTTCAATTTCATTGAAGTGTTTGAGGAGTGTTGGCATTGAGTCTTCTTTGTATTTCTTGTAGAATTCCGCAGTGAATCCGTCTGGGCCTGGGCTCTTCTTTGTTGGTAGGGACTTGATTACACTTTCAATTTCATTAATAGAAATTGGGTTATTGAGCAGTTTTACATCTTCTTGATCCAACTTTGGTGGTTCGTATGTTTCTAGGAATCTGTCCATTTCTTCTGTGTTATCAAACCTATGAGAGTAGAGGTTTTTGAAATAGTTGTTCATGATCTTCTGTATTTGCACAGGTCGGTAGTGATTTCTCTATTTCATTCCATATTGCATGAATTTGAGTCTTTTCTTTCCTTTTTTAAGTTAGGTTGTCTAGGGGCTTGTCAATTTTATTTATTCTTTCACAGAACCAACTCTTTGACTCATTGATTCTTTGAATTGTTTTCTTAATCTCTATTGCATTAATTTCTGCTCTGATCTTTATAATTTCCTCCCTTCTTTTGGCTTTGGGCTTGGCTTTCTCTTCTTTTTCTAGATGTTTCAGGTGCAACATCAGGTTGCTTATTTGTGTCCGTTCTGCTTTCCTAATGTGGGAAATTGGTGCAATAAATTTTACTCTGAGGACCACTTTCATTGCATCCCACAGGTTTGAATAAGTTGTATTTGTATTTTTGTTTGCTTGTAGATATTGTTTAATTTCTTCTTTAATGTCCTCTGTGACCCACTGATTGTTCAAGAGTGTATTATTTAATTTCCATGTGTTTGTGTGTTTTTTGCAGTTACTTTTATCATTAATTTCCAGTTTCATGGTGCTATGATCCAATAACATGCATGGGATAATTTCAATTCTTTTGCATTTACTTAAATAGGTTTTGTGGGTTAGTATATGGTCTATTTCAGAGAATGTCCCATGTACTGTTGAGAAGAATGTATATCATGATGTTGTTGGATGGAACACTCTGTATACATCTATCAAATCCATTTGTTCACAGTGTGATTCAGTTCTGCCATTTCTTTGCTGATTTTCTGTCTAGTTGATCTATCCCTTTGTGTCAATGGTGTGTTAAAGTCCCCTGTTATGATTGTGTTATTGCCTATTTGATTTTTCATTTCCGTTAATACTTGCTTTGTGTAGTTGGGTGCCCTGGAATTTGGTGCATATATATTTAAGGTTGTTATGTCTTCCTCTTGCAGTTTTCCCCTAACGAGTATGTAGTGACCTTCTTTATCTCTTTAGACCATTCTTGGTTTGAAGTTCACATGGTCTGCAAACAGAATAGCTACCCCCACTTTTTCTTTAAATGCCTGTTGCATGGAGTATTGTTTTCCACCCTTTGACTCTCAGTGTATGAGTTTCCTTTTGGGTTAGATGGGTTTCTTGTAGACAGCATATGGTTGGATGTTGTTTCTTGGTCCATTCTGCCAGTCTGTTTCTTTTAATTGGTGAATTGAGGCCATCTACATTGGTGGCTTTAACTGTCATATATTGGTTTATTGTTGACATGTTATCTTTCTGATGTTGTATCTTAGCTTTCCATTCTCTTTAATTGTCTGTCTCGCTTAGTGGTTTTTTTCTATGTGTATCTAGTATGCCTTTCAGTGTTCTTTGTAGGTTTGTTTTGGTGATCATGAAGTTCTTTAGCTGTTTTTTGTCATGGAAGTATCTTATTTCTCCATCCATTGTGAAGGACAGTTTTGCAGGGTACATCAGTCTGGGTTGCCAGTTGTTTTCTTTAGGGATCTGAAAAACTTCACTCCATGCTCTTCTTGACTTCATGGTTTGTGTTGAGAAGTCTGCTGTGATTCTGATAAGTTTTCCTTTGTAGGTGACCTGTCTTTTCTCTCTAACAGCTTTTAATATTCTGTTCTGATGTTGGATTTCTGGGATGGTGATTATTATATGTCTGTGTGTAGTTTTGTCTTGGTTATGGCTATTTGGAGTTCTATATGCCTCACTACTCCGTAGGTCAGTTTCCATATTCATGTTTGGGAGGCTTTCAGCTATTACTTCTGTAAATAGCCTCTTGATATCATTTGTGTTTTCCCCTTCTTTTTCTTTTATCCCTATTAATCTTATATTGTTTTTCTTTGCAGCATCTTGCAGCTGTTGAATTGTTATTTCCTGATTTCTTGTTATTGTTAGAAGATCTTTCCTTTCCTGTTCACTAGCTGCAATCTTATGTTCGAGGCCTGAGATTCTATCTTCACTTTCGTTGAGGCGGTTTTTGCAACTTTCATTAGTTTTTTATTTCTTGTATATCTCTTTGAATCTGCTTAATGCATTCTGTTTGTCTCTTGAGGTGTTCATTCAGGGATTCTATCATTTTGCTTTGTTCCTCTAATTGTTTAGCTGTGTCTTTGTTGGATGCATTCAGTATTTCTTTCACTACTTTTATCATTTCTTCTTTTACCTGGGAGAATATTTCTGATTTGTGTTCCCTCATAGCTTCCTGTACTTGCTTCTTTATTTCCGTTGATATCATTTCATACATTTCAGGTGTATGTGTAGTATTTTCTTCTATGTATGTGGCTCCTATTTCTTGGGATGTGCTGGAGGTTTGAGATTGCATTTCAATCTTTCGATTTGTCATTTTCCTATATTTCCGTGTTTCCAGCAATTTTCCAAAGCTTTCCCACATGGCGCAGCACCAGTTTGGCTCCCCCTTTGGTGGGCCTGGCTCCCCTGGTTGAATGAAGGTCGCTGGGCGCAGTCCACTCAAGCCCACGGAACCTCTGGAGCCCAGTCCAATGACCCAAGGGGGCTGGGCAGGCACCCAGCCTCTGGGATCGATGTTCCCAAACCCTTCTGGGCTTGCCCTGGCAATCTGCAACTCACCTCACAGCACAGGATGCTGGCTTGGCTCCCCCTTCAGCGGGTCTGCCTCCTCCATTTGAATGAAGGTCACTGGGCACAGTCCACTCAACCCTGCGGAACCTCTGGAGCCTAGGCCAATGACCCGAGGGGGCTGGGCCAGCACCCAGCCACCGGGATTGAGGGTCCCAAACCCTTCTGGGTCTGCTCTGGCGAGCTGCTACGCATCTCACGGCACTGGCTTGGCTCCCCGTTCGGCTGGTCTGGTTCCCCTTGTTGAACGGAGGTCACTAGGCACAGTCCACTCAAACCTGCGAAACCTGTGGAGCCCAGTCCAGCGAGCCAAGGGGGCTGGGCAGGCACCCAGCTGCTGGGATCGATGGTCCCAAACCCTTCTGGGTCTTTGCTGGCGATCTGCAACTCACCTCGACAATCAACTGAATTTCCACAGAGTCTTTGGTGATTTCACCCTTTTCGTTCCTTATTGAATGAATTTGAGTTTTTCTTTCCTTTTTTAAATAGGGTTGGTTAGGGGCTTATCAATTTTATTTATTCTTTCAAAGAACCAACTTTTTGATTCATTGATTCTTTGTATTGTTTTCTTAGTCTCTATTTCATTGATTCTGCTCCGATCATTATAATTTCCTCCCTGCTTTTCACTTTGGGCTTGACTTGCTCTTTTTCTAGATGTTTTAGGTATAGCATCAGGTTGCTTATTTGTGTTTGTTCTGTTTTCCTGATGTGGGAATTCACTGCAATAAATTTTCCTATGAGGACTGCTTTCATTGCATTGCACAGATTCCAGTAAGTTGTATTTTTTCTTTCGTTTGCTTGTACATATTTTTTAATTTCTTCTTTAATTTCCTCTGTGACCCACTGATTGCTCAGGAGTGTATTATTCAACTTCCATGTGTTTGTGGGGGTTTTGCAGTTTCTTTCATCATTAATTTCTACTTTCATGGCACTATCATCTGATAACATGCATGGGATAATTTCAATTATTTTGCATTTACTTAAGTATGTTCTGTGGGACAGTATATGATCTATTTTAGAGAATATTCCATGTACTGCTGATAACAACATATATTGTGATGTTGTTGGGTGGAATGCTCTGTATAAGTCTATCAAGTCCATTTGTTCACAGGTGTCATCCAGTTCTGATATTTCTTTACTGATTTTTTGTCTTGTTGATCTGTCCCTTTGTGTCAATGGCATGTTAAGGTCTCCTGTTATAATTGCATTGTTGTTTATTTGTTTTTTCATTTCTGTCAACACTTGTTCTGTATGCTCCCAAATTTGGTACATATATATTTAAGATTGTTATCACTTCCTCTTGAATTTTTCCCCTATCTAGTGTGTAGTGATCTTTCTCTCTTCAGATCATTCTTGGTTTGAAGTTCACATTGTCTTCAAACAGAATAGCTATCCCTGCTTTTTTTGGGTTCCTGTTGCATGAAGCATTGTTTTACATCCTTTGACTTTCAGTCTCTGAGTTTCCCTTTGGGTTAGATGGGTTTCTTGTAGACAGCATATGGTTGGATGTTGTTTCTTGATCTAGTCTGCCTGTCTATTTCTTTTAACTGATGAATTGAGGCCATTTTTAAATGGTTATGACATGTTATCTTTCTGCTGTTGCTCCTTTATCTTTCCACTCTGTTTAATTGTCTGCCTTGCTTAGTGGTTTTTTCCTATGTCTGTCTAGAGCAGTTTTTTCCTATGTCAGTATTCTTTGCAGGGTTCATTGGGTGATCATGAAATTCTTCTGCTGTTCTTTGTCATGGAAGTATCTTATTTCTCCATCCATTTTGAAGGACAGTTTTGTAGGGTACATCAGTCTGGGTTGAAAGTCATTTTCCTTTAGGATCTGAGATACTTCACTCCATACTCTTCTTGACTTCATTTTTTGTGTTGAGAGTCTGCTATGATTCTGATAGGTTTTCCTTTATAGGTAATCTGTCTCTTTTAATATTATAACAGCTTTTAATATTCCATTATTATGTTGGATTTCTGGGATGTTGATTATTTTATGTGTGGGTGTAGTTTTATTTTGGTTGTGGTTATTTGGAGTTCTATATGATTCACTGATCTGTATGTCAGTTTCCATTCTCATGTTTGTTAAATTTTCAGTTATTACTTTTGTAAATAGCCTCTTGATATCATTTGTGTCATCCCCTTCATTTTCATTTATCCCTATCAGTCTTATTTTGTTTTTCTGTCTTTTATTAAAATTTAATTTAAAGAGAAAACAAAACAAAACAGAAAAAAGGGTACCAATAATACAGAATCCCCCCCCCCCAAAAAAAACACTAAGAAGTCACTAGTTGATAAATAACATAGTGACATCTTAGAAATCGTTGTTCAAGTTACAAAAGTAAAGCTGTGAGACTGCAAACAGTTCTGCTTAACAATCCAAAAAAGGCTAAGTACTATGGTCATCTATCTTACACACTTAAACAAACATGCAGTTATATTCTCTTTTTTTTTTTAACCAGGGATCAAACTCCTGACCGTGCACTTGCAAGGAAGGTGCTTATGCCACTGAGCTAAATCCCCAGCCTGCAGTTATATTCTTTAGAGCATTTTCTTTTCCTCTCTTTTTTACAACAACAAATACACATTTTGGGTTTTATTACTCCTACAGTTCTTATTACTTTTCATACTAGAGACACAATATGATATTTATAAATATGATTCTTATTTATTTCACTGATGAGGATAGTCTCAAGTTCTTTCCATTTCAATGTGAAAGCCTCAAGATCACCCTTTTTAATAAGTGAATAATATTCCATTGTATAAAAATGCCACATCTTTTTCATCCACCCTGAAGTTGATGGGCATTTTGTTGGTTTCCAAGATTTAGCTATTATAAATTGTGCTGCTATAGCATGAGTGCTCATACATCACTGTGACATGATCTTTCCAGGTTTTCTAGGAAAATACCCAGGAGAGGAATAGCAGGGTTGAGTAGAACTTCCAATCTTAGTCTTCTGAGAAATCTCCATAGTGATTTCCATCATGGCTTTACCAGTCAAAACTCCCACCAACAGTTCAGCAGTGTTCCTTTTTCTGCACAGCCTCACCAATGTTTGTTATCAGCTGATTTCTTGATGGCAACTATTCTTTCTGGGGTGAGATGTAATCTCAGTGCTGTTTTAATTTGCATTTCTCAAATGACCAGTGATGGTAAACATTTCTTCATGTATTTATTTACCATTTGTATATCTTCATCTGAGCACTATGATCATTTCAGATGCCCATTTTTGGAGAGGGTCTTTGGATTTGGGGGTCTTGATGTTTTTCAATTCTTTATATGTTCTGGACACAAGTCCTTTTTCTGAGGGGTTGCTGGCTAAAATTCTTTCCCACTCAGTGGGTTTTCTTTTCACTCTGTTGGTGATTTATTTTGAAGTGCAGAAACTTTTCAATAATATGAGATCCCATTTGTTGATTCTTTGAAGTATTTCCCGTGCAGTTTGGTTTTTTATTCATGAATTCTTTGCCTACCCCTATCTCTCCAAGACATCTACCTACCTTGTCTTCCAGTAGATTTAGTGTTTCTGTTTTAACACTTAGATCTTTGATCCACGTAGACTTTAGATTTATGCATGGTGATAGGCATGGGTCTAGTTTCAGTCTTTGGCATGTGGAAAGCCAATTTGTCCAACACCATTTATTAAAGAGACTATCCTTCCAGTGAACATGTTTAGCACCTTTGTCAAATATCAGGTGACTGAGTGTCTTTGTAGTTGTGTTTGCATCTTCTAATCGGTTCCATTGCTCTTCAGGTCTATTTCTTTGCCAGTACCATGCTGATTTTACCACTGTAGCTTTGTCATATAGTTTCAAGTTAGGAATTGAAATGCCTCTTGCCTTGCCTGTGTTGCCCAGAATTGCCTTTGCGATTCTAGTACTCTTTTGTTTCCAAATAAATTTTAGGAGTGTTTTCCTTTGATGTGTGTGGTGGGGTAACTCTTCTATTTGCAGACAATGTGAACTTCAAACCTAAAATGATTAAAAGAGATAAGGAATGTCACTACATACTGGTCAATGAAAAAATTCAAGAGGAAAAACTAACAATTATAAATACATATGCACCAAATACAGGAGCACCCAACTATATGAGACAAATACTACTGGACATGAAAACCAAATACACAAGAACACAATTATAACAGGGGACCTTAATACTCCATTGTCACAAAGAGATAGATCAACTAGACAAAAAATCAGCCAAAAAATAATAGTACTGAATCACACCTGTGAGCAATTCGAGTTAGTGGATGTTTACACAGTGTACCACCTAACCACATCAGAATACACATTCTTCTCAGCTGCACATGGGACATTCTTCAAAATAGACCATATATTATACCATAAAACACTTAAATAAATGTAAAGGTATTGAAATTATCCCATGTGTAATATCTGACCACAGCACACTGAAAGTGGAAATTAATGTAAAAAAACCTGAAAACCTGCATAAATACATGGAAGTTAAATAACAACCTTCTGAACAACCAGTGGGCTACAGCTGACATTGAAGAAGAAATAAAGCAATACATACAATTCAATGAAAATGAAGAAACAACATACTGCAATCTCTGGGATTCAATGGTAGTGGTCTTAAGATGGAAACATATAGCAATAAACTGTCACATCAAGAAAATAGAATGAGCACAAATAAACAACCTAATGCTTCATCTCAAGCTTCTAGAAAAAGAAGAGCAAATTAAACCCAAAGCTCATAGAAGAGAGGAAATTGTAAAGATTAGAGCAGAAATCAATGCAATTGAAACTAAAAAAAAAAACAATACAAAGAATTAATGAATCAAAAAGCTGGCTTTTTGAGAGAATAAACAAGATTTACACACCTCTGGCTAACCTTTCCAGAAAAAGAAAGAACCCAAATTCATTTAATGAGGACTGAAAAGGGGGAAATTAGTATAGATCCCATGGAAATTCAAAAGATCATTAATACCTTCTTTGAAAACCTCTACTCACATAGAGTGGAAAACACAGAGGAAATGGACAGATTTCTAGAAACATATGAACTATCAAAGTTCAACCAAGAAGATATAGCAATTTTGAACAACCCAATATCAGCCATTGAAGTTTAAAATGTAACTAAAAACTTAACAACAAAGAAAAGCCCATGTCCTGATGGATTCATGGCTGAATTCTACAAGAAACTTAGCGAAGATTTGATGCCAATACTCCTTAAACTCTTTAATGAAATTGATAAGAATGCAATCCTCCCTAAATCGTTGCTGGAGGCAAGTATTACTCTGATGCCAAAACCAGAGAAAGACCCAACCAAAAAGGAGAACTATAGGCCAATCTCACTAATGAACATTGATGCAATGATTCTCAATAAAATACTGGCAAATAGAATGTAGCAAATCATCAAGATTATACATCATGACCAAGTCAAATTCATTCCAGGGATGCAGGGATGTTTTAACATATGCAAATCATTAAATGTAACACACCATATCAACAGGGCCAAAAACAAAAACCACATGATCACCTCAATAGATGCAGAAAGAGCTTTTGATAAAATCCAGTACTTGTTCATGATAAAAAAAAGAAACCCTACAGAAACTCGGGATAGGTGGTATGTACCTCAATATCATAAAAGTTTTCTATGACAAACCAACATCCAACATTATACAAAATGGACAAAAACTGAAAACTTTCACTCTAAAATCAGGAACAAGACAAGGATGTCCGCTCCCACCATTCATATTCAATATAGTTCTGGAAATATTGGCCTGAGTAATCAGACAAGGAAGAGAAATAAAAGAAATAAAGATAAAAAAGGGAAAAGTTAAACTATCACTATTTGCACATGACATGATACTCTATATAGAATAACAAAAAACTCCATTAAAAGACATTAGAGCTAAAAATCAAATTCAACAGTGTAGCTGGATACCAAGTCAACACTCAAAAATCAAGAGCATTCCTGTACAGAAACAAAAAGCTCACCAAGAGAGAAATTATGGCAATATCGCCTTTCACAGTAGTATCTCAAAAATGAAATACTTTGGAATCAACCTAACCAAGAATGTAAAAGACTTATATGCTGAAAATTATGCTATACTAAAAAAGGAGATTGAAGGTAATATTAGAAAACAGAAGAATATTCCTTGCTCTTGGCTAGGAAGAACCAAAATTGTGAAAATGGCCATACTCTCGAAACTGTTATACAGATTTAATGCAATCCAATCAAAATATTTTGTCTTTCTTTGCATCATCTTGAAGTTGTTGAATTGTTATTTCCTGATTCCTTGTTATTTTTAAAAGATCTCTCCTTTCCTGTTCACTAGTTGCAAACTTGTCTTCGAGGTCTGAAATTTTATCTTCACTTTCATTGAGGCAGTTTTGCCAACTTTCAGTGCAATTTTTTATTTTCTATATATCTCTTTGAATCTGCTTCATGCATTCCGTTTGTGTCTTATATTTTTCATTCAGGGTTTCCATCTTTTTGCATTGTTCCTCTAATTTTTTTTAACTATGTCATCTTTAGATGTGTTTAGCATTTCCTTCATTATATTTATCATTTCTTCTTTTACCCAGGAGACTATTTCTGATTTGAGTTCTTTTATAATCTTCCCAGAGTTGTTTCTTTACTTCAGTTGCTATAGTTTCCGGCATTTCAGGTGTATGGCTTGCATTTTCTTCTATGTACATGGCTCCTCGGCCTGCTTGGGATGGGTTGGAGGTTTGAGATTGCATTTTGGTCTTCCATTTTGTCATTTTCTTATATTTCTGGGTTTTGAGTGGTGTGCCAAAGCTTTCTGTGGGCATGCTGGAAATGACCTAGCATGCCCACAGCTCCCCAGGACTGCTTGGAGATCACTGTGCTTGGCCTAGTGAGGCTTACGGTGACCTCATGTGCATCCTCTGGTGGTCTAGGATGCTGGTCAGGGTCCTAATCACTGGGAGCAATGGTCCAAAACTCTCCCAGAGCACAAGCACACTGGAACTCACCTCACAAGCTCTCAGCTCTGGGGCTCACTGGAGGTGGCTAGGAGTGGCCCATTAAGGCCCACAGGACCTCCTGTGCCTCCAACGGTGTTTCAGGAATCTGGGTTGTGTCCTATCCACTGGAAGTGATGGTCCAAAGCTCTCCGCAAGCAAGCACAAGCATGCTTTAAATCACCTCACGTACCCTCAGCTCCAGGGGCTCAACAGAAGTGCCTAGGCATGGCCTATCCAGGCCTGTGGGATCTCCTTTACCTCCTACAGTTGTTCAGAAAGCTGGGCAGGGTCCTAACCAATGGGGGTGATGGTCCAGAGCTCTCCTCTAGCAAGCGCAAGTGCGGTGGAACTCACCTCGTGAGGCCTCAGATTCCCGGGCTCAATGGCGGTGGCTAGACCTTGCCTGGTCAGGCCCTTGGTATCTCCTGTGCCTCCTGCATTGTTCAGAAAGCCTGGCAGGGTCCTAAGCACTGAGGGTGATGATCCAGAGCTCTCCACAAGGGAGTACAAGCACTCTGGAACTCAACATGTACACCCACCGCTATAGGGGCTCAATGGAGGTGGCTGGACCTTGGCACTGTTTTCTTTTCTTTTTTTTAATTTCAAAAAGAATAAAACAAAATTAGAAAAAAGAAAAAAAACAGGGTCATTCAAAACAAAGGATAGACATAGCATATGATTTAAAACCATAATACAAGGTGATCTACAATGGTTACCATGATGTTTCTTGTTATTTCAATAGATTTGCTCATATCATCAAGTACAATAAAATTGAACATAATAGTACAGAACAAAATCAATAAAAACAAAACATTGGAGCCATTATAGGACCTCAAAAGAAGATAATAGTCAAGCAAGAATGGGTATCATAGTGAATCTTATTGTCTTCAGAGTAATTGCCTATATTCTCACACTTGATACTATCAAACATAACAGATTCAAATAGAATCAGTCAAGACAAGACAGTGATCGAACAAAACAGATTCATATAAAATCAGTCAAAACAAGGCAGTGAAAGCAATACTGGGTTTCAAATTAAGTTAATAGGCAATTAAAAATGGTTACTGTAGTATATCCTGCTATCTTTGAAATAGCTGTCGATGCCATCAAATCTAGTACAAGTAGACAAGTTGGAACAGAATATAACCAAACTAAACAGAGTGATGAGAACAATGTGGGTTTTAAATCATGATACAATATTAACAATGTCCTCCCCCTTCCCTTTTTAGACAATTCCTCCCCTTTCACTTTCACAAGGGGCATTGTACATTTGGTATCCCACTCACTCTTTTATTTTTTAGATTAGGGAGGCAACCCGCTATTTACCTAAGTGGTTCTGAACCTTTTTACCCCTGAGCTTGATCTCAAATTGTGTCCATTTACCTACAAGAGCCTCAAGGTTTTCCTTCCTTATAGCTGAGTAGTTCTCCATTGTATAAAAGTGTTATGTCTTTCCAAACAATCTGCAGCTGAAGGGCGAGCTACCTCCAATTTTTTCTGGTTCCTTGTCACATAGAGGATTATTTTCTCATCTTTGACTTTCAATCCATAAACCATCTTTCAGGTTAGTTATAGTTCTTATATAGAGCATCTTGATGGACCCTATCTCCTGATCCACTCTGCCTGTGTTTCTTCTTATTAGTGTATCGAGGCCATCCACATTAGCAATAATGACAATCCTTCTCTGCCTCATCTCTGCCATGCTATTTTTCTGTTGTTGTTTGTCTACTTTTCCCCTTCATTCCAATGTCTGCCCCATTCAGTGAGCCCCTCTGTCGCTGTTCTTGAAACCATGGTCTTTTTTTCTCTCTCACTTGAATGTCCTTCAGTATTTTTTGTAGGGTTGGATTGGTGGTCATGAACTCCCCCAGCTCCTCTTTGTCATGGAAGTGTCTTATTTCTCCATTAATTTTGAGAGATAGTTTTTCAGAGTACATCAATCTGGGTTTGAGGTTATTTTCTTTCAGGGCTTGGTATGCTTTGCTCCAAGCTGTTCTTGATTTGATGGTTTGTGTCAAGAAGTCTGTCATGATTCTGATGGGTTTTCCTTTATAGGTGCTCTGCTTCTTTTCTCTGATGGCTTCTAATACTCTGTTCTTGTGTTGAATTTCTGGGATCTTGATTATTATATGTCTGGGTGTAGATCTATTTTGGTTATAGCTGGCTGGAGTTCTGTATGCCTCATATATCTGAATATCATTTCCTTTTCCTATGCTTGGAAAGTTTTCTTTAATTGTTTCTGTAAATAGCCTTTGTATTTCATTTGTGTTTATGCCTGATTCTTCACTCACATTTTTTATTCTTAATTTATAGATCCTCTTGTCATAGTCTAGCCTTGGTATTGTTACTTCCTGGCTCCTTGTTATTTTCAAGAGATCTTTCCTTTCATGAATGCAAGTTGCAAACCTGTCTTTAAGGTTTGATAGTCTATCTTTGGTTTCTTTCAAGCAGTTTTGCCAGCCTTTAGTGTAGTTTTTAATTTCCTGGTAGTCTCTTTGAATCTGTTTCATGTATTCTAGATTTTTAAAATATTCTTCATCAAATGTTTGCCTCCTTTTTCTATGCTTCTCTATTCTTCCATCTGTGTCTTCTTGAGAGGCACTTAACATTTCTTTTATTATTTTTCTTATAGCTTCCTTTACTTGTATTAATATTTCTGTTTTAAGTTCTTTTATAATTTCATGAAGCTATCTCATGAAATTCTGTTGCTGTTTCAGATGCTGAAGCAGATGCTGTTTCTTCAGAAACTGCAAGTGTGCAACCCCCAATCTCTTCTGTGTTTACCTCTTCTGGGCCAGTACTGTTTGGGTTGGAGGCTGGAGACTGCCTTTTGTTCCTTCCCCTTGTCATGTTTCTGATTTCTTCCAGACAAGTGGATAGTGGGATCCCTGGGTAGGGGGGCTCACCAATCCCCAACTTCACCATGACCATGTGTCTTGGCATTCCAGTGGTATTTTGTACATGATGGGACTGGTGCTGGTGAGAGTATGCCTGGCTACAGCCTTCTGTCCACGTTTTTCTTTTCTTTTTTTTCCC
>PVLA01009827.1:0-16114 GCA_004027455.1 Hydrochoerus hydrochaeris
TTGCCAGGCAGGCATTTATGCCACTGAGCCATTTCCCCGCCCCTTACCTTTTCTTCTTTAACCTTGCAGAAGCTCCAGGACCTATAGAGTTTGTGGCTGACCCTGTAGCCCTGGCCACCATCCTGTCAGGTGAAGGGGTGAAGAGCTGTCCAATGGGGCGTCAATCCAGCCTGGCTCAGAGAGTATTGGTTCGAGGGAGCCAGGGAGGTGCCATCCGGCGGGGCCGGGTAATGAGAACAGATGTGAGGTCAGGCTGGAGTGGGCTGAGGAGAGAATTCTGAGTTCATGCTAATAACCTTGGTTGGGGTCTTAGGGTACTCGGGCCTCTGCATACCTGGCTCCCAGGACCCCCGTCTACCAACTGGGCCCTGCCAGGGCTTCCTGCTTCTCAAGGCTGGAGGGATCTGGACCCCGAGGTCGGACTTTGTGTCCCCAGAGGCCCAAGGATCTTGTGAGTGCCCTAGAAGAAGTGATATTCAGTGTTTCTGGGAGCTTCCTTCCAGGGACAAAGCGGGGCCCTGGGAGCCAAGGGGTTCTATCAGGGCAGTGGGCTCGGTAGTGAGACCTGTAGGTTTGGGCCACCTTTGACTCTGCTTTTCTCTCTTGCTTCTATGGGTCAGGCTCTACCTTCAGGATCTTCTTTTCACCCCTCCACCTGCCCTCATTTGCAGGAGCTCAGAAGAGAGATGGGTGGCAGCAACTGGTAAGCAGAGGATGTAGAGAAGGTCATGTGAAAAAGAATGAATCAGTGTCCAAGACGGGGTTCCCCAGATCTAGGGCCTGCTGGTAGCTTTAGGGCTCCCTAAGGGGAAATTCATGGCTGCCCAGGGTAAGCCCATGTAGTATGGTTCAGACTTTCAGGAAAAAGGCAGAGAGGCGAGGTGCTATTTCATTCACCTACAACATGGGCCGTGGCAATCAATGGGGTTTGGATTGAACTCCTGACCCTTACCACTACTAGCTGTGCAAGCTTGTCCTAACATCTCTGAGCTTTGGTCCCTTTACCTGGGAAATGACAATGTTTGTACCATCATTAGAGATTGCTGTGAGAATGAAGTGAATGAAGTGTGCAGCACTCAGCACATGCCCATCTGTTGGTACTCAGTGACTTCTGTGGTTCTTATTGTCATCAGGACTTCAGTGAGCCAGTTCTCAAGATTGCTCCTGGAAACCCCTGTGCAACCTGGTGAGTGTGTTTCCTGGAGTAAGAAATAGGACAAGAGAAAGCTCAGCAGGCTTTGGAGGGTAGGAGTGGGGTGAGAAAATGGGGAGG
Organism: Hydrochoerus hydrochaeris; assembly: GCA_004027455.1. Classification (NCBI taxonomy): domain Eukaryota; kingdom Metazoa; phylum Chordata; class Mammalia; order Rodentia; family Hydrochaeridae; genus Hydrochoerus; species Hydrochoerus hydrochaeris. The sequence continues at coordinate 1,274 of PVLA01009827.1, forward strand.
CAGGGAAGCTAGATCTACAGGGCCAGGAGAGCGAGGAGCATTGGTAGGACACTTGCTTAGTACTTGAATTGTCCTGGGTTTGACCCCAGCACTGCAAAATGAATGGATGAAGTGGAAAAGAGCGGGGCATGATAGTATATGCCTGAAATCCCAGTACTTGGCAGGAGGATCACTGCAAATTTTTTTTTTTTTTTTTTTTGTACCTGGGATCAAACTCATGACCTTGGAGCTAAATCCCTAGCCCTGATCACTGCAAATTTGAGACCAGCCTGAACTACATAGCAAGACCTTGTCTCAAAAAACAGACAGACAGGGGCCTGGGGCTTAGCACAGTGGTAGAGCATTTGCCTGGCTTGTGCAAGTCCTTGGATTTGATCCCCATCACTACAAAAAGCAATAATAATAACAATAATAATAATAACAATAATAATAAGCAATGAAATAAAAACCCAGTGACTATGTGCTAAAACAAAACATGTGGGCAGGGGGAGAAAGAGGTCAGAAAGAGACATTCTGGCTTTTGGATAGGCTACAGGTTGGCCAGTTGTACTTGTGTCCCCATTTCCACCCTCTCCATGCTACTTCTGCAAGACTGACCTTACATTTACTCACTCATAATGCTCAGATTGATGAGGGTTTACTGAGGTTGTGCTGGACTCTTAGGGTCCCTGGCTCTGATGGACAATGGGGGCTGTTGAACTGGTGCACCTTTTTTCAGAAGTTGCAAAACCCTGTGCTAGTCTCTGATGGATGTTCTAGATACTACAGCAGATTTTGTCTCCTAGCTTCTCTCCCTGAAGAACACGAAAGCATCCCTCATTCAGATGGAGGAGGAGGGACTCTCCTAGGTCTGGCCCAGCGGGTACCTTTAAGAGAAACCAGAGAGACAGCACATCCTGGGGTGAGATGGGAGCCTCCTGGGGTGAGGAGGGGGTGCACAGGAGATTTTTAGGGGATTTTAGGATTGGGAGTGGACCCAGAAAGGCCTGGTCCTCAGAATGTTATGGGTTTGCCACACATAGACCCAAGTCCTCTGCAAAGTGGAACTGACCTCTCATTACCAAATAACTGAAGACTGGAGGGAGAGGTCACATATTGGCATAATTTTAACACCATCAAATCAGTGCCAGGGTTGAGACAGATCTGCTACTGGCCAACCAAAAGCATTCACTCCTTCGTTCTACAAATAGCTACCAATTACCAAGTAGAATTATTGTTCTAGGCTTTACACATAAATGCTTTAGAAAGGGAGACAAACTCTGAAATATACAGGCTGTCAGATGGTGATATATTTTTGGTGGGGGAAAAAAAAAGACCTTGAAGGGGACTGGAGAGTGGCAGAGTTGTTATCACAATTCAATGTAGATTGGGCAGGGGCCTCACCAAGAAGATGATATTTAAGTGAAGACCAGGAGTGGAGGGCCTGAGCCATGCATTTATCTAGGGGAGAACATTCTGAACCAAGAGAGCTGCACATGTCAAGACCTGAGGAGAGAATGTGCCTGTGCATTTGTAGGTCAGTGCAAGAGACACTAGTGAGATTGAAGCCAAGTGAGGAGGAGAACAATAAGGGAAAAGCTTACAGCAATAACAGAATCAGATTAGGTAAGGATTTAAATTTGTGTAAATCCAGCTGGGCATGGTGGTGCATGCCTGTAATCTCAGCAGTCAGGAGGCTGAGGCAGGAGGATTGCTGCAAGTTCAAGGCCAGGCTAAACTTCATAGTGAAAACCTGTCTTGAAAATAAATAAATAAATAAATAAATAAATAAATAAATAAATAAATAAATAAAAGCTTATGTAAATTTTTGGCTTTTTTCACTTGCAATGAGTGGGAAGCCAAGAGGGGATGAATAAAGGGGGTGACATGATATGACTTCATTCTTGAGCATCATACTGACTGCCACAGTGACATCGGAAGGGGGAAGAGATCACTCCTCCACGCTTTCCTTCTCCCCAGGATGGCCTGATGGCCTCCCCTGCCCCTTTGGCCCAGCCCATGCCTGGCCGTGTGGTACTACCTTCTGCCATCCACCCGTCACCCTTTGGACGGGCTCAGCGTGTGCCCTCACCTGGCATCCCAGCTCTGGTTTGTATTGAAAACTCTTGGGGGGTGAGCAGGAATAGAATAATCTGGCCAGAGAACCCTGCTGGGCCTGGGTTTTTTTCCTGCTCAGCCACCCACCTCTACCCAGACTTCATATTCATTGTTGCAGCGTCTCGCCATTCGACCCAAAACACAGTTCACTCCATCTACCCCCAGAGTTAAGCAGGTAAGAAAGGTCAGGGGAGGTAGCTGGCCTGGGTCCAGGCTGGAGGAAGGAAGGAGACAGAGGGGTACAGGAAGAATTAAAACAGGCAAGAGGAGGCTGCATTCTCCTGTGGGTTACTTGGCCTTCCTAATACCTCATTTCTGTCACAGGCCCAATGGTTGAGTGGCCTCACCCCTCAGTCCTGTCCTGAAGAGCTTGCTCTGCCTTGGGTAAGTATCAGAAGCTTTTCTATGCTAAGGTCCCCTGTGCTGTCCCCTTGTAGATGTGTGAAGCAAATATGGTCTCCAGAGAAGCCATCTACATCTCCATCCCTCCATTCTTCTCTGCTGCCTTTCTACTCTTTTTTGTTTATTTGGTTTGGTTTTTGGTACTGGATATCAAACTTAGGACCTTGCGTTTCTCAGGCAGGTGCTGGGCTGCTGAGCTATATCCCAGGCTGCCCTTCTACTCTTAAGTCAAGGGCCTCTCAATCAGAGATTTAGATCTCTTGGTTAAGATCTTCTTCCCACCCCAGCCTGCTTTCCTCACCTGCCCTCTTTCCATCTATGTGGCAGGAGCAGATTGCTATACAGTTGTTTGACCAGGATAGTGGTGTAAGGTTGCAGGAACAGCCTGGGAAACCAGCCGTGGCAAGTCCTGGATCACACCCAAATGGAACCCTCAACTTCCAGGAGCTAAAAATGCAGGTGGGGCTATGGGGCAAGGCCTTGATGGCAATGACAGGGCTGGAGAAGGGGGAGTTGGGAGGGGAAAGCAGCACTGTGGGGAGACTACTGGCACCACATCCTAATGTCACACCTGGGCACTCTTTCCCACTGCAGCGCATCAGTATCCTGCAGCAGTTGTTGCGCCAGGAGGTAGAAGGGCTGGCAGTGGACAAGTATGCCCACCTTAATGGAGGCTGCTCTCTGGATATGGCTGAACTTCAGCCCCTGCTGGCTAAGATTTCTAGGACTTTGAATGCCCCAGAGTATAACTCTGGGACATCCCACCTTCCTGGACTGTCACAGCACTCCAAGCTGCCAGAGCCCTGCCCTTCAGAGGAGTGTGGGAAAGCACAGCCCTGCTCTGAGATGACAAAACCAGAGCCAGAGGTGACACAACCCTGCCCACCAACCGAGCCGGGGTCTCCAGAGTCTTGCTCTGAGGTCAGGCCAGAGACACCAGAGCTCTCTTCCCAGAAGCAGCCTGAGGAAGCAGAGCCCTGCCCACCAGTAGAGCCTGGATCTCTTCAGACTAGGCCCCAGGAACAGACTTTGTCCGAAAAGCCCTGCTCTAGTGTAGGGTTGGGGCCTTGCTCCCTGGAACCAAAATGCCTAGAGTCCAGTCCATGGCGCTGCTGCAGTCAGGGAGCTCCAGCAACCACCAGCCTGACCTTCTCTTCCCAACGCCCCCTTTGTGCTAGCCCCCCTATCTACTCGCTGCAGTCTACAAGACCCCTGACAGGCCAGGCAGGTAAGGAGTTGGCTGGGGAGGGGTTGGGCAAAGGAGGTCCTATCACTGGGAGTGGGGCCCTGACCTGTACCAAGTGTTGCTATGCATTCTTCCCTCTGCTGTCTCTCTGTGCCTGGCTACTCTCAGGATAAGGGAAGAGCTGCTCCTCCTTGGCCGTTTTGTGAGGGGACCATAGATGGTGGGACTATAGAACCTCAGACCAACACCCTAAACTTTGGTCCTCAGGTCCTAGCAATCTGGCCCCTCGAACCGTGGCCCTGAGGCAGCGCCTCAAAGCATGTCTCACTGCTATCCACTTCTCCCATGAGGCTCGACTGGACGACGAGTGTGCCTTTTACACTAGCCGAGTCCCTCCCCCAGGGCCCACCCGGGTCTGCACCAACCCTGTGGCCACACTGCTCGAATGGCAGGATGCCCTGGTGAGCCTCCAGTCCAGGCCTGGGTGGTGGCAGGGGCCATTCTCCATTTCTTTAGTGAAAAGTAGTGGGAATGTGACAAGATCTCTCTTCCTCTCCAGTGTTTCATTCCAGTTGGTTCTGCGGCCTCTCAGAGCTCTCCATCCTGAGGCTCCCACCTCCACCCACTCCCACCCTCCCAAGATCACCTCTTCCCTTTAGCCCTTATTTATTTGGACCCAACATTCTTTTATCAACTTTAATAAAGTTTCTATAGTCTCTGAATAGTCAGCTAGTGAGTCTGAGGCATCCAAACAGGCAGCCTCCACTGGCTGCTCTCCAGCTATCCACATGGTGGCAGTGTGCTCCAACTCAGAGGTTTCCAAGGACTCAAAATCCAATCCAGCCAGATTCCCTTAGAAGCTGTCCTGCCCACCCTCAGCCTCTCTGAGTGAGTTGGGGTCAATTATAGTGATCTCTGCATCTCCCAGATCCTTGAGATCAGTTTCTCATCCTCTAGAGCTCTTCTGCTAGAACTCCCAGCAGGCGTGATGTATTTCCAGCCACTCGGAGGCTGAGGCTAGATTGAGAGGGTCATTTGAGCCCAGGACTTAGAAGCCAGCCAGGGGTAATATAATGAAATTCCATCTAAAAAACAACACTCATCTCTGCTACACAGCTCTCTCTACACTAGGTAGAATGGCAGAGCCCAGTGCCAGACCTCTGGAATTCTTCCTTGTGTCACTCTGATTGGTGTCTCCGACCCCTACAGGGGCTCAGGGGCTCTCCTGGAGTGGATACTTCCACCCACAGCAGAGAAGCCTTGACCGCTCCCCCTCCCCCAGGCTTGCCAGTAGTAACTTAAAATTTTGCACTGGCAGAGACTAACAGGCAGGGTGGGAGTCTTTTCTGGAGGTCAAAGAAAGAGCCACCACTTTCCCCCCACTCTGTGCACCAAGTTAAAGCAGCCACACACGATTCCCCCAACCTCATTTTTATTGGAAGAGGCAACAGCAGCAATAGCCCCTGAGGCCTAGGCCCAAGAAAGGGTGGAATGGTGACTGTACAGAATGAATTTAAATACTAGGAAAGAATTCATCAGTACCTCCAGTTTACAACAAGGCTGCCAAGGCTGGAGCCGGAAGCCGGGAGCCTGAAAATGGAGATGAGGGAGCAAAGGACAGCCAGAGGAAATTGTCATTACAGAGGACCAGCGCCTACCTACCCCAACCTAGCATCTCTTCTCACCTACCCTGGTTCCTAGTTTCTGTTCTTTCTCTCCTAAGCCACCTTGGCTTCTCTTCTGCTTTCTGGGCCTCTGAGCCCAGGCTAGTGGAGCTGCTCCCCAGCTCCAGGCAAAGGAGCAGATCACCACCTCAGCCGTTCTGGTCCTGCTGGCTTTCCCATGCAGCTTGCAGATGCAGGATGCAGATGGTCCCTCCCTTGGCACCTGGCACCTCCTCCTGCCAGTCCCCTTGAGCCCCAAGAGTCTGCCCTTTGGCTGCCTTGGGAGCTGGAGGGTCTGCCCCAGGTTCTTAAGGGATGGTATGGTGCCTTGGGTGGGCCGGCAGGAAGTGAGGCCTGGAACAAAAGGGGAGCAAAGGCTCGGGGGATGCTGCCCAGCTCAGTCCGGGTAGATGATGAAGCCCGAGAAGGTACTGTACTTGTTGGTGTTGCCTCCGTGCACCTTCCCACCGTCGAGCTTGATGAAAACCTCGTCACCCACATCAAGGTGCAGAATGACACTGTTGCTGGCATAGTCATAGTTCTGGTCTGCATCCTGAGCAATGGCGCTGGCCCGGACCTAACAAGGGAGGAGAGGAAATGACCTGCTCACACTCTGAGGGGAGCTGGGGTCACCTGGGATGCAGAGGAGAAGGTGGTGCTGGGGGAACTGGGCTGTGGTGCTACAAAGGACAAGATGAAGCTAGGAGATCCTGAGTAGCTCTGGCTCTGCCATGCACTAGCAGTGCAACTTGGGGACACATCAGGACTCCTTCGGGCCCCAATCTGAGCTATAAAACAGGGTTCAGGTTTTAGGGTGTGGTAATAATACAAGCTACTTCCTCAGGTTATTAGAATTAAATAAGTTGCTACATGTGGGACGTGTTTAGAACAGTGGCTGTTATAGATTTGCTATAATTATTCTCATTTAAAAATTAGAGCTGCACCAGGCATTTAGCTCAGTGGCATAAGCACCTGCCTGGCAAGTGGGTGAGGTTGTGAGTTCAATCCCCAATACAAAAAAGTTTTAAAAAAAAAATTAGAGCTGGGCGTGGTAGCACATGCCTGTGATCCTAGTGCTCCAGATGCTGAGGCAGGAAGATTGCTGTGAGTTCAAGGCCAGCCTGAGCTACATAGCAAGACTCTCCAAAAAAAGCCAAAACAAAATTAAAAACCTATAATTTTTAGGATTCTCTGCCCACTGAGACCTCCAGTAAGTCCTAAACATACTGGGTCATAGGTGAGTCTACATGTGAGCCTCAGCATGCGATACAGTGCCAAGGCCCTGGCCTCTGGGCTGTCCATGTCTCAGTGGAGCACCAGCTGGTGCTCGTCATGGGGGTGGTCTGCCAAAACAGGGAGCCCTACCTTCCCCCTCTGGCTTCATGGCTATTACCTCAGGCTGTGAGCCCTCTCCTCAGCCTCCCTCTTCCTATCCCACTGGTTATTAACTCATTAATTATTCAACATTATTCTAATCATTATTTACCATACCCAGGGCTGCAGCGCCCAGGCCAAGGACAGAATACAGAGTGGGAACAGCATGGTCCCCACCCCCTCCAAAACCAACACATTCTGAATTACATACTTGCCCCTGGGCCTCCTCCCAGACAAACTGTATAAACCAAACATGCCCATTTGGTGCCTCTTGTCTATGTACACCACCATGTTCCTTACATATTCACCCTCCCCACCCACGGCCATGCTCTAGTCATGCACACACTTGCTTACAGACACTATCTTAAGCCCATGTAGACACCCTGGAACTCTCACTTGCTTCATTCCACTTTCCAGGGAGATTCTGTTGGGAGGAGACTCCAAAGCAGGTGCAGGAGGTAGGCCTCTAGAGATGTCTTCCTTAAGGCGGAAGTGTGTTGCGGCAATTCTGGGCCCATGACTTAGAACCCCAAGGAATAGGCTTGCATGCACCCAGGTCACCTCTCCAGCCCCTACTGCCTCATATGGGGCATTCAGAGGTCTCTGCTCAGCCCCAACCTCCCTATTTGGCCTGCATCCTCCAGTCAGCTGCCTCCACCCCAACCAGAGGCCTCACCCTGCAGCTCCTTGGGGCTATCCCTCAAACCAGGGAAAAATGACTGCCTGCATGCAGGGCCAGCAAGCAGGAGAACCTGGAGGCTTCCAGGTTGCAAAGGAAGGACGTGAGAACTATGAGCCAGGCCAGAGTCCAAGGTCCTGGTCCTCCTTGTTCCTTGCTTCATTCTTCCAAACCTGTTTCTTCCATCACCTTACTGGTCCCTAAACTGTCAGACCATTTCCTACTCCTACCTACAAGACTCAGTATTAGAGAGCAAGGAATAGCCTAGTATTGGCCCCATGACCTGAGGTGAACAATAGGACCACTGCCTACCAAGTGGGCTGGTGCTTTCTATTTTTACTGTTTCCTAGAAAATCCAAACTCCGTTTCCTCCCATGGGGGGTGGGGGTGCCTACTGACTGGTGATTGCCTGAGAAATGAATTCCATTCTGATTCAAAAGAGCCAAATAAATGTCACCTTGACAGGAAACCCAAATGCAGGAAGACTGCCCCACAGAGAGAAGGGAGCTCAAGCTAGGAGGAGAAAAAGGGCTAACTGGTAGGACAACACAGCTGCCTGAAGTTATAATTCGGATACCCTTCCTACTTCTCCATGAGACTTGGGCAGGGAATCTGGTTCTCTGGTCCCCAGTTCCAGTTTGGCTAAATGAAGTTATTAGTTCTTGGTAGTCTCGCTGCTGGATTCACTGACGCTGTTTCAGGAAAGGAACTGGGGTTTCGGGATGAGGGCAGAGTGACTTAAGAAGCTACCAGTCCAGGATTTGGGGCTAAGTGGGAGAGGGGCATCTCACCTGTCCATTCTTCATCAAATCTGCCCACATGCTGGTGCCATCGCCGCCGCGCATGAGCACATGGTAAGCGAAGAAGTAGACGCCCGGCATGGGGCAGGTGAACTTGCCACTGGCCGCCTCGTATGCATTGCCCACGTTGGTCACCACGTCGTCAAAACGCAGTACCTCATAACCCTCATGAGGCCTCCGCAGGCCCGCGTAGAAGGCAATTCGAGGTACGTAGCCGGCGGGGGGCGCCGCCCCGCCCGGGCCTGGGCCTGGAGGGCCCGGAGGACCTGGCCTGCCCGGCTCTCCCGGGGGCCCTCTGGGACCTGGGGGTCCCGGAGGCCCCCGCAGGCCTGCCTTTCCGCGCCGGCCCACTTCTCCCTTGGCACCTGGCGGGAACGGGGGCACGGAAGCGGGCGCGCCGTCGGGGCCCGGGCCTCGGGGCCCGTGTGGATCACACACCATGCGGCAGCGACCCAGCATCTCATAGTGCGCCGGCCCGCGCGAGCTGTGCACCAGCAGCGGGATGGCCACCAGCAGCAGCAGCACCATGGCCACCCCGACGGCCGCGCCTGCCACCCGCTTGCGGCGGCTCAGCCGCGAGGCGGCCAGGGCCAGCAAATCCTCTTCGCTTTTGGGCGCAATGGCGGCGGAGGCCTGGGGCTCTCCGCAGGCCCGGGAGGCGGTGGCCGGGCTTCGGCCTGGGCCTGGGTCACCTCGACAGCTGCGCCCGGTACTCCTGCTCCTGGGGGCTCTCGCCGCAGCGGCGCCGTTCCCCAACCTGCCCTTCAAGGCGGAGGTCTCCCCGCGGACTGGGCCAGTGGCAACCCTGGCGGGTCAGAACCCGTGATCCTGTTACCCTTCTGTGCAGTCCTAACGGTCCCGGGCGCCTGGGATCGAGGCTTCTTGGACGGCTGGTTTCTTACAGGTCTCGGATGCCTGCTCGCCAAGCATCTGCTTTCTCACAGATGGCGGTGCCAAGGTCCCAGGCTTCCCACACAGACCGCTCCCCGCAGGAATGGGGACTCCTCGCGCTCTGGACGTCCCAGGCTCAGAGCTGCGGGTAGCACCCGCTAGATGCAACCTCCTCGGGGATTGTACGCTCTAGCTTTTTGGGGAGTCCTGACCTGCCTTCCTCCCCCAGCCGCGGCTGCAGCCCGAGTGAGAGCCTTGGCCCGGCGTCCGTCTCCTGCAAGCGCTTTCCTTCTGTGAGTCCCTAACCTTCCTCCCCTTCCTCCCGGGGCGGCTGTGCGGTTGTGTGAGTCGCCGCGCGGCGGGAGCCACTATAAGCGGCCGAAGCTGGAGCGACCCCTGGTGCCCAGATGCGGAAGCGCGGGGGCGGGGCGGGCATTACCGCCCCTTTCAGCCCGCGTCCCCACCCGTGCCAGGTCCCGGGCATCTGGGTTCCTTGCTGCCTCTGAAGGTTCCGCAGGGACTCGCGGCGCCCACCTTACTTACTTTCAACTTGTGCCTGAAGTTTGACATTGTCAGAGCCCAGAGAAAGCCAGAATCAGTGATAGGATAAACAAGGGTCAAGATACAGAGAAGACAAGTGAATTGCAGAGCTGGGGTGGGGGTGCTCACAAACAGAAAGCAAAACAAGAAGGGAGAGAAAAGATGGAAATTCGCCCCTCCATGAGCCAACAAACACTGAATAACATATGATGAAAGGTTTAAAGGATAGTTGTTGGCCTGAATTGGAAAAGGCAAATTTCCTGCCCCCAACCCAAGCTTCTAGGTTTGGGGTGCAAAGACGGGAGGGGGTGGAGAGATAGGGGGGAGGGGGAGAGAGAGAGAGCGAGCCTCGGGAAGCAAACAAGAAATCGACAGAAAAGCAGAGAAGAAGCTACAGAGAAATCAAACAGACAGCCAGATAGAGACGCAGAGACAGAGACAAAGCTGCAAGAAGAGACTAACTGACAGCCCCACAGGGGGAGAGGGAGAGACAGAGACGGAGAGAGAGAGACAGGATCCGAGACAGGTTGACAGATCCAGAGAGAAATGTAAATGGCGCGCTGCAGAGAGACACCCAGGTCCGTGTTCGGACTCCAATGTGACATATCAACTGTGGGGAAGAGGGGGCGGGGCGGTTCTGCCAGCAGAGTGGTGGAGTCTGGTCCTGTGCACTGTGACAGTGTGCTGGAAAGTGTGGAGGTGGCCACGGGATCCTGGCCTTGTGTATCCCTGGGTGAGTGGGATTGTGAATTGTGTGCTGTTTTTGTATATGTGTATGTGAGAGGGCTGTTTGAAGAGATTATTTGTATTTATCCTCCTCTTAGTCCCTGTATTTGGGACCACAAATGCTATTTCTCCTATGTCAGGACTGAAGTGTAGGGGTCTCCTGGGAAGAAAGAGAGTTCAAGGCAGCTCTCATCTCACTTGCCAACCCTTCAGGACTCTCTGCCACCCTAGTCCCAGAGGCTTCCAGCCCCAGAAGTCTCTGTGCCAGCCACCTCCCCCAAGTGTCTGCTCTTAGACAAACCCGAAAAGTTACGCCCCACAGAGCGAGTGTTTGGTTACTTATGCAAATTGATGCAACTGAAATGCAGATTAGGTGCTAAGCACCTTCCTATGACTGTCTGATTTCTGGGTGACCAAGAAGGAAGACCAGCTGTGATTTATCAGGGTCTGGGTAGAAAACTCTTGGCTGCACCTTCTCGGACCCAGCCCAGAGGCTTGAAGAAGGGGCTCTCAACTGGTGAAAGTGATGTTTGGAGACCATAGAGGTTGGCAAAGGCCTCTGAATGACAAGGAAAAATCAGCAGTGTGATGTGAGGAATGTGTTGTGTAAAATGGAGCACAAGGCATGTCAGGCATGTTTGTTGGGTAGATGATTTTCTCCTCTCTCAGTTCCTGTACTCCTCCCCTGCACTCTGTTCCCATAATGGTGAGGGGAGACGAGCTCGATGAGGCAGGGTCTGTGTCTGGGTTAGGAGAGGTCCCTAGGTGGCTGAAAGGATTGGCCGTCAGTGGGGGAGGGGCCTCCTGCTCCAACCATAAATACAAATTTTATTCAAGGTCTTTGTCACCATTTGTCTTCCTAGTGGTAGGGGGGTTTGAGGGCCATGTCAGCCCATGAATGTCTAATTCTAGATCTGCTCCCCCAGGCTGAATGATGGATGGATTAGAGAGAGCAGGCCTGGCTCACACCAGCCTCCCCTACTGGAGTCATCCACCCCAAGTGCTGCCACCCCCTCTTTTTCCTCCTTCCCCCTGCCTGCCCCACTCAATAGAAGCCCTTTCTGCACAGCCCTGCTCCCCACCCCACTCATCCTACTCCCCAAGCACCCCTCTTTGAACCCCTCACCTCAGCCCCTTTCAGGTAGCAGGCCTCTTCTGTAGATTTCCCCACTCCTCCCATGCCTGGCCCAAGTGGTGAGCAGTGGTGACCAGCAGGGCTGCCAGCAGCCAGCCGCAGTGTGTATGATGGGGGGAGCATGCTTAGTTCACAGGGAGCTGAGGGGCCAGCTCCATGAATTTATTCATGTTCTGTTGCTCTTTCCCCACACTCTGGAATGAAGCTGCCAGCTCACCAGGTCCTTAATGCTTTCCCTGCAACTGTCACATTCATCCGAGGAGGGACTTGGATAGGGCTAAGACCAGCCAGTGCTTCGGAGGCCAGAAACCAAAAGAGAATGCTAGGGCCCAGGCCAGGTCCAGGACAATTTACCCAGAGCTCTCCTGATAGCCAAACTGCAAGCTTTGGAGGGGTGCTTAGGAATAGAATTAGGTAGAGAGGGGTGTGCTGCAGGACAAAGAGGCCACTGGTACCAAAAAAGAAAATTAAAAAGAGGCCATGATTATAGGGGTGGTGTTGGTAGGGGATAGCCAAGGATCACTTTAACAGTTCTCTGGATGCTCCTGTTTGATATCGCACCTAGTCTGAATGCTGCATTAATCTCTCCCTTGATTACATACGAACTCTGCCCCTAATCCCAAAGGATACAGTACGCTTCTCTTTAGTCTAGAATGAATCTTAACTCCATGACCAAACCCTAAGTGGAATGAATCTCTACCTCTCCCAGAACCCAGGGTCTCCCCAGAATTCCCCCATGGCTATAGCCAGGTGTATGTCAGAGTTCTAAGGATCAGACTTTGATTAGTTATGTGATTTGCATATGATTTGCATGTGATGTGTGTCTTCTATTCTGCAGAAGTTTTCATGTTAAAATTTTATGAACTAGAGAGGTCTTAGATCCTTGAAAGTTTTTTGTTGTTGTTGTTGTTCCTTTTCACTTTTTTTTTTGAGACAGGGTCTTGTTATATAGTTCATACTGTCCTTGAATTCAACTATGTAACCCAAGCTGTCCTTTTACTTCACACCAATCCTCCTGTATCAGCTTCCTGAGAGCACACTGAGATTATACATCCAGCTCTCTTACACTTCTTGTGATTGATCAAGACATGTTCAAGGAAAGAAAAGGGATAGGAAGATAAACAATAGAAGTCATGAAAGAGAAGATTCTGGCAGTGTGATTTGCCTCCATTACTTGCACAAGCCTCAGTATCCTAATCTGTAAGAAGAGAAGAACCAGCTGGCTAGTGTTCCATGAAGATCTAAGGAGGCACTGTCCTTACCTTACTCTTCTCCAGAACCATCCCCTGTGTGGCTCACCCTCACTGCTCCTATACTCTGGCTTTCAGCTTTTCACTGAGGTCACACATACTGCTGAAAGTAGTCTAGGTTACCTGGTACCAGAAAAGAGAGCTTAGTCTACTTGAGAGGCCAGTGGATTGCATGGAAAGAAAAATAACAGTATTCAGTATTGTATTTTAGGACTTACATCATGCTGAGAGGTGAACACGTTGTTCCCATTTTGTAGATAAGGAAACTGGGACCTAGAAAGGGGAATTGGCTTGTCCAGTCTCACCCTGTAAGGGACAATCCTAGAATTGGAGTTATGATAGCTTGGCTTCTTTCCCAGAGCCCTGGAAAAGAGACAAGTGGTGCCTGAGGCATTGGGAGGGAGAAATCAGGACAGGAGTGTGAAGTGAGATTTAATGGGATCTCAGAGGAAACCTATGTGTATGAGGCCAAAAGGGCAGGCTTCATGTGTCCCCAACCCATTCAGTGCTATTAACTCTAATCTCTAACATGGCTCAGCTGTTAACTAACGGAAGGCCACAGTTTGATACGGAGAATGTGTTCAGTTCGAAGAGGAGAAAGAAGCACAGAAAACGAGGGAACAGAAAATGAAGCGAGCTAGAGGAAAATTTGCTCAAGGAACTGAAATCAATTGTCCTTTCCTACAGCATGGGGAAATAGTGGTGGCTCAAGAACCTCTGCACACTTACCTTCTTGTGAAGTTTAGGTGCCTCCACCTTGGGGCCAGAGCCAGGGTGCAATGCCAGGCCCAAGACCTCCTGCTCCTGAACCAGTGCACCTGGTCCAGCAGCTCCTGGCAGCTTTGGGTCCAAAGGGGTGCATGAGGGAGGGGCTCGGCAGGCTCTCAGCACCCTAGAGAGTGGAGATAGCTTCCAAGGTCCCTGTGAGGCCAGAAAGAGCGAATTTCCTCGGCTCCAGGTCCTCATCTCCTTTTCTACTTCCCTTTGCGTCCCCCAGTCCCACAGAGCTCACATTCCAGCCTCTGGGTAATGAAATGTGGCTATTGGCTGCACAGACAGCCGTCAGACGCCTCATTTCTCCGCAGGGACATTGGATGCCACGCTGGGAGACCGACAGGTGAGAGGAGGTGATGTGGCAAGCCGAGGGAAGGGCACGAGCTAGTGAGAGCCAGGAACTCAGGAGACAGTGCCAAGCTCCAAATTTCCAGGTTTTGGCTAAGTGAGATAAGCCCTAAGATGCTTTTGCTGCCTGGGGGCCCTGGCGTTTTACCCAGCTCTGACAAACAGCACATAGAACGGCCCCACAGCCACCATACGCAGACAAGACCTGACCCCTCACTCCTGAACCCCACCATAGATGGGCTTCAGGGCGCGCCTGGGAGCGGGCGATCGTTGCCCCGGACTTCCTCCCCTCTCTTTCCGTCCTTTTCCTCTTGCTTCCCCTCCCTTCTACGCTCCCTCCCCCGCGGCCGCGGCCTTTATTAGGGATTCCGCGGCTGTCGGTCCCGCCATCCATCCTGTCCGCCGGCAATTAGGCGGCCAGACAAAGAGCAGCTTCGGATGGATGAGGGTCCCGGCGGATCGGAAATGTGAAGGGTCAGCGCTGCCGCCCGCGGCGCACCCGGCTCCCCCTTCCGCATAATCACCGGCCGCCCGTCACTCAGCCGGCCGCCCGGGGAGCCTCAGCCCGGGAGAGGGCGGGGTTGGGGCTGCAGCCTAGGCGCCCAGGGCTGGGTGAAGGCAGACCTGCAGCAGGTGCGCCTCCCACGCGAAAGCAGGAGAGCGCGACCGGTGCGCCCGGAGAGCGAGAGGGAGGGATCTGAGCCCCAGGGGACCCCAGAGCCGGGGCTGGCGGCCGAAGAAAGGAGGGTCGCGGCCCAGGGCGCCTCCTGCTGGGAGACGGAGAGAAGAGAAAGCCTTAGGGTCTCCAATCACAGAGAGTGGAACTGAGCCTAGCACCATCCCTCTTAGGGAAAGTGGGGGGTAGCCTAGTGTGCCTCCTATTGGAACAGAATGATGCTTCGGTTCTAATCCCCGATCTCTTAAATGAAATCCAGTCCATTTACATCAAATCAAGAAAAGCTTCAAGTCCAGGCG
>PVLA01009827.1:16214-70409 GCA_004027455.1 Hydrochoerus hydrochaeris
GGCAGGCGGCAGGCGGGCAGGCAGCTAGTGGACGTGTGTGTGTGTGTGTGTGTGTGGGGGGGGGTAACAGGAAGGGGAATAAGAGAGCGTTTAACATTCCCACCTCTCTGTCTGCTCCCGTTTCTTCACCTTGACCCTGGTACTTGACTTTCTTGCACTCAGCCTTCCAGTCGTTGAAGCTTGCCTTGGTTGCAGAATTAGAGAAGTAGGGGCGGGGGACATCAACCCTCTCCTAGGGTTAAGCAATTAAAGCATGAGATGTCAAGAAAGGGCATAGCTAGGCCTTGAAACTAGGCTCTTGGGCATGAGCTTGGAGACATTTCGTGATTGTCCACACAGAAATAATGCCTGTAGCAGGGATTGCTAGATGTGTATCCACGTTAGGATCATTGACCATGTGGCAGGCAGGGATGTGCCAAGGCCTGATTTTGTCTGTGGATGTGGTGCTTCGAATGTCTGAGGATGAGCCAGCACCCTTCTCTGAGTGTCAGCTCCCCTCCCAGCTTGCTGTCAGTTCTGTCTCCAGTTCTGGAGGAAATGGCAGTGCACATAGTGACAGGTGAGGTACTACGTGACTGAGGGATGTGTGATATAAGTTAACTGTGAAATCGCTGGTCAAGACAACTACTCCCTCCTACCACTTCCATCTCATCTTTTCTCAAGCATGGAAAATAGTGGCTTTACCCCTCCTCTCAAAGATCAAGTGTGAAATCATGAGGTAGGGGAGTGATTACCCACAGAATTCATAGCTGAATGCACAGTCCCCAGTATAAGATGTGACCCCCAGCCCACCTAGTCTCCAGAGAAAAGGTAGATATTGAACAGACACCTGTCTGGTGCTCAGGAAGGGAAAAGTCAGACCTTCAGTTCTCCAAGACAGTGCACCTCATTTAGGCCTAGAGTAGCAGCTGCTGGGACCCTGACCTTTTGGATTTCATGTTCAGTTATTTTCTAGGGTTATAATTCCTCTCCCTGCTGCCTCTCTTTCTTCACCTGGCTTTGCTTCCACTCTCCTCCTTCATTTTCAAACTGTCAAGAAGTTAAACCTGGCCAGGCGTGGTGGCTCATGCCTGTAATACCAGCACTCGGGAGGCTGAGGCAGGAGGATCATTGTGAGTTCGAGACCAGCCTGGGCTACAAAGTGAGCTCAAGTCCAGCCTAAACTGCATGGCGAGACCCTGTCTCAAAAAAGACCAAAAAAAAAAAAGTTAAGCCTGGTCACATTCTCAGTTCTGAATCTCCTGGGGCTACAGAACAGTTAAAATATCTCTAGGTCTCTGACCTTCGTTTTATATAGCACGTTTTTAAGGCACCTTCCCTTTGCCTTTGCTCTGAGAGTTGGATTAACCTTGGATTTCTTATACCTTTGTCTCTTCCCCTATCTTGGTGCCTGCATGTTTTCAGTTTTAGAGATCTCTTCCAGTTTTGTTTCTCTACATTTTGGGGCCTCTTGGGGCTCCACCTTCTGGGAATACCCCAGTATAACAAGAATGTCCATGGGGACTGGCAGAGGGAGCAGGGGCTTCTTTCTTGCCTCAATAGATAAGCGGTTGCGAACCGAAAAATGGCCAGACCACTTCAGGGCCCGGCACGCCCGAATCGCTTCTCATTCCGGGCACAAGCGCGCCCGGTCGATGCCCGCTGCCCGTCCCCACTCTAAACGGCCCTCCTCCTGGCCCCCACCCCCTCTGCCCGCCTGGAAAAGGCAAATTTGACATTTTTAAATCCCGAGCCTTAGAGGGATCGATGCGGACCGAGGGCCCCGCCCGGGGTCGATATTCCTGATTGGGAAGCGGCCGCTGCGCGGAGCTCGCGTGTAAATCATCCGGACTGGGGGAGGGGGCGCGGGGAGCCAGGCGGGGTCGGACCCGGGCGGGACCCTAGGGCTACAGAATGAAAACAGAAGGCTTTAGACAACCAGAGAGAAGCCCGCCCAGGGCCTCTCCCCTCCCCCGCCTAGCCCTGCCAACTCCCTGGACCCGCTCTGGTCTCGCTTCAGCGGCCACCACCCTCCGTTGCCCCTGGAGCCGCCGGGGAGGTCGGTGTCGGAGCCAGCCATGCAGCGGCTCCTCTCCGGCCGATCCCGCGGGGCCCAGGCTTCAGCAGCGGCTGTCACGGAGCCGACAGGCCGGGCCGGCCGAGAAGGGGCGGGTGGCGCCCGAGGCAACTGGGGAGATTGGCGCAGCTTTGGCGCTCGGTGAGTGCGCAACAGATGTTTGCAGAATTGGGGGACAGCAAGGTGGCCTGGAACGTTAAGGAGCGCGGGGCCGGAAGCGACTCAGACCTAGCTGAGGTGAAGGCCTGGCAGAGCTGCAGGATGAGCCCAGATATCCTGGTCGAAAAGACCAGGAGAGAATGAGGTGAACGTGAAAGTTCCGGCCGCAGCTAGACCAGCCTCCGCCTCTGGGCTTCCAGTCCTAGTTTCGCTCTGCTGGGGAAATCAAGGCAGCAGAGGCCGAAAGGGACTAGGAAGGTGAAAAGTGGTATCAGCCACACGGCTGAGGTAACAACCAGAATTCTCGTACGGGTCTCTGTGTTCTTACCCACCCAACCCGGGTCCAGTTGCGGGTAAATACACCGTGCACCCCCAATCCCGCTCAGGCCCTCCCCCTATGCTCAGCTTGTCAGATCTCCCTACCTGCCACCCCGCACCAGTTTATAGAGCAACAATTTGGGGAAAACAATCCGGGCCGAGTGACGGCCCCGTAATTGTGACAAAGTGAGTGCGGGTGGCTGGAGAGAGCTCTAGGGCGGGAGCGCAGCGGGGCGAGGCGCGGGCAGGGGCGTCTCTCGCTCGCCCGCCGCCCCCTCGTTCTCATTCTGGTCACCTCCCATCCCTCTCCTTCACTCTTCTCCTGGCTCCTCGCGCCCCGACTCGCTTGTTACTCCATCGCTCTTTCGTTTTCTCTGGGCCTCAGCTCTTCTCCCGCTGCCCCTCCCCCGGTGCGCTTTTTCTCGCTCGCTTCGCCCTCTCTCCTCCGCCCTCCACTTGTTTCTCCATCTTTCCGTCGCGCTTATATTGCCCTTGGGCCCCAGCTTCTTCCCGCACAGTCCGCTTCTCTTTCTCCCCTAGGCTCTTCACTGGCAAGAGACGACCCCTGAGCCCCTCCAACCCGCTCTGCGACACCAGCGCGGCCCTCCCCGCAGCCAGTAGCGCGCAGCGCCCCGGGCCCAGGCGGCCTGGCCCTGCCCTCCCCTCCCCCTCCCCCTTCCCGCGCCGCGGTGCCCATTCCGCTCCCCGCGCGCGGAGCTAGTTTGTTTGTCCAGGGCCGCGGCTGCCGCCCGCGCTATTTGCCAAGCTTAACGCGCCGCCGCGCGTTGCGGGCCCAATTAAGTCTCATTCATTATTCAGCGCCCCTCTCGCCCCCACCCCGAGCCCGCGGCTGGAGCGTAGCTCGGCGGCGCCTCCCAGTCTAGGGCCCTCTGCAGGCCGGACCAGGCCTTGTCAGGAGCCGCTCTTGGTCTCCTGCGAGGGTAGGGCCTGGGGCGGAGGATTTGGGAGCAACACGGGCACGCTACTTACTGCGGGGAGAGGACCCGGCTGAGGCCCACTGGACTCACCCCGCCCTCAAGTCTAGACTGGGAGATCGTGAAGCTGCAAGCCCCTCCCCTGCAGTGGAGGAAATTGAGGCCCAAGAAGAGCGTGATTTAGCCAAGGTCGCGGACTGAACCCAGGATTGGAGCCTCGGATAATGGATTCAGGGGCTGTTGAGATTCAGGTCGAGATACGGAGTCCCCTCACTGGAAGGCCCGAGGCAGAGCAGTGAGGCAAACTCTGGGTGTGTGTGTGGGGTCCCTCCCTGCTTCCTGTCGGTGAGTGTCTCTGCCTTAGGAACTGGAAATGGGACCATCTGCCTTCTGAAAGAGCAACCAAGTGTGGACACTGAAACGGTGCAACCTCTCATTTGTAGAGGTACGAAGAGGCAATCAAAAACTGTTTTTCTTTAATTTTAGGTCCACAGCTGAGACGGCAATCTTGCTCTTGCCGGCCAGCCTCCGGATAGGAACTTTCTGGGATGCTGTGCCGGGGCCTGGCGACTAGAGGAGCCTGGGACTCTGTCGGGCTCACCCTTCCGTACTCGGCACCGCTACCTGGCGGTCACAGTGTCGCACTGCAGGAGGCGTGCTGGGCCCAAGTGCGATGGCAGCCCCAGCAGGCTGAGTGAACCCCGCACTGGAGTTAGGCTCGCGGAGAGCACGGTCCACAGGGGCTGGGCGGAAAGTGATCCCCCCGGGTCTGCGCCGGAGAGACCTAGCTTCCATCACACAGCCGACTCAGAGATCAAAGTCCACTTGATGGAAGCCCACTTAAGTGCGAGGGGCCTCGCGGTTAAAAACGAGGGCTGTCCTCCCCCCGCGTTTCGGGAGCCCCGGCGCCAAGTGCAGCGGCTCTCCCCGGGCCGGGGCCCGGCCAGGCCACGTCCGCACCTCCCAGAGGCCGGGAGGTGCCCCGGGAGGGCAGATTCGTGTGGCGTCCGGTTCAGAGGATCTGTCCAGCCGCTTTGAAGAGGCTTTTCTAAGCCTGCCTCAGAAGGAGAGTGCTGAGTTGGGGGGCGCTGAGGTCTAGATCAAAACATTTTCCAGAATGTTTAAGTGGGGGGACCTCAGGACGCCTTTGCCTTTCGAGTTTGACTTGTAAAGTTTCATGGCCTGGCGAGATGGGAAGGCTGGAAAAGGACTAAAACCTAGGTCAGGTGACTGACAGCAGCCATGGAGGAGGTAAGGGGTTGGGGCAGGACTGGGCTCTTTCAAAATGTTTGAGAACCTTGGAAAGGAGATGCTACTCAGCCTTTCTTTCCCTGTCACTCCCTATCAGTCGTTCCGGGGCAGTATCAGGGAGTTCTGAAATGTAAACTCTCTGCATTGAGTTATCAGTTTCCCAGATGAAAGATTTTAAAAGTTCTTTCCTAAATCTGAATTCAGTATAGTTGTGAAGAACAGAACTGAGGTGCTGAAACAAGAGTTTGGGCCACCTAGCATTTGAGCGACTCTCAGGTAGATCTGGACTTGACTTTTATGGGAAGGGGAAATGGTTACTGTGTTGGGGCTTGGATATAAGTCTTAAAATTCTAGCGTTTCCCCCATATCTTAAGGTTTAAGGATAACTCTGGAGATATGCTGGTCATGATTCTCAAGGAGGACCCTGAGATTGCTGCACTTTGAGTAATGTCAAGTGCCACTGAACTTGTTCTGAGGCTCCTGCCCTGGACAATGGCTATGAGGCTCCTGGTGATCTGTGTTCTCTGGGCTGTAGGGGGCCTTTTCAGTCTCCATCACCTATACCTGGAAAGGGACAGCCATGCCCTGTTGTGCATGCTTACCCTAGGGGGCAGTGGGCTAAGTTGGCTCTGGGAGTTCGGAAGCTCTCAAGATTTGTAGCTGAAGCCTTGAAATCCTGAAAGGCCCAGAGGCAGAAGCAGAAGCCAGGAGGGGGATTCCTCACCCCAAGTCTCATTAGATTTGCAGCTCAGATGATACTGGGCATCTGTTTTGGCCTTGCGGCTCTGATTAGTTTTTCTCCCATGGCCAACTTCTACACTGTAGGCCTCCCACTGTCAATTGGCTTAAGGGTCATGCTGGTGGCAATCAGACCTCAGACTTTAACAGCACTCTAAGTGTGTCATTCTTTACTTTCCCTATCTTCTGTGGCTGCGCCATAGGCATTCTGCCCATCAGCTTGGCTGCCAGCATCACAGCCCAGAAGCATCACCAATACAAATCCTCAGCAGAGTCAGAGACTCTCAGTGCGCAGCTCTACTGGCTGGGCTTGGCTTACCTCAATTTCACAGGCCTGCTGGCATACAGTGTCCTGTGGAACACAGCCACCACCCTCAACTATGTAGCAGAAACCTTCTTGAGTTGGCTCAGCTTCTTTCCCCTTCTTGATCGCTTTGTCAAATGTGTCCTCTTTCTGCTATTTTGAATCTGGTGACTCCTGGCCAGGTATCCTGGCCTTGACAGCAGCTACTTCCAGGATTAGGAGAAGTTCTGAGTTTCTTCACAGGTTTTGGGATTAGAAGCATCAGCTGGCTCACCAGGTAAGGCTTCTTCCCTCTCTTTGCTGCCTCGGACAGCTCTGGGGTTGGGATGGGCCTTGTTGCAACTGGTGTCCCACACACAGAAGTGCCATTCTCAAGTCTACTGGCCAGGTCCCAGAAATGAGTCCTGGCTTCTTTGTGCTTCTGCATGCAATGGGTGAAGTACAGAGACACTGATGGTGAGAGGGAGAAATATATGTGTATGGATATTGAGATGTCCATACACATGCACCAATTTTATGTGTTCACCACTCACAGCAAGGCATGAAACATTTCCAGCACTGAGAAGCTGCTTTCATGTTCCTTCCAGTCTATATTCCTCTCAGAGGTAGCCTCTGTTTTGACTTCCATCACTGTAGATTGTGTGTGTGTATTTGTGCTGGATAATAAACCTAAGATCTCACATGTGCTAGGGGATCACTCTACAGCTGAATTACATTCCTAGTCCTAGCCTATCACTACAGATTAGTTTTGCCCATTCTTTCTATATTTTTTTCCTAGTGTCAGGGATTTAACCCAGGGTCTTGCTCAAGTTTTGTCCATTCTTGAACAGAAATACTGTAAGTGGAATCAATCAGTATATATATGTATCTATCTATCTATCTATGTATATGTATATATATATATATGTCCAATATATATATATATATATATATATATATATATATATATATATATATGTTTGTTTGTTTGCCTGATTGGTAGGTTTTTTGAGACAGGGTCTTACTATGTAGTTCAAGCTGGTCTTCAACTCACTTTATAGCCCAAGCTGACCTCAAATTCATGGTGATCCTCCTGCCACAGCCTACCAACGTGCACCATTATGCCCAGCAACAAGTATATATCCTTTTGTATCTGTGTCTTTCATTTAAACTATAAGGTTTACTCATGTTTGCCTACAATTGTAAGTAGTTTTCATTGTTGTATAGTATCCTCCTTTAGGACAATGCCACAATTTATTCATCTCATTAGTATTTGGGTTGTTTCTATTATAGGACTATTGGCTGGGCATGGCACACACCTGTAATGGGCCATATAGTGAGCTCAAGGCCAGCCTGAGCTACATAGCAAGACCTTGTCTCAAAAAATTTTGGGTTTTAGCCAGGCATGGTGGCTCACACCTGTAATCCCAGCACTCAGGAGGCTGAGGCAGGAGGATCGTTGCAAGTTCGAGACCAGTCTAGGCTACAAAGTGAGCTCAAAGCCAGCCTGAACTGCATAGAGACTGTGTCTCAAAAAGACAAAAGAAAAAAAATTTTTTGGTTTAGAACAACTATGAATAAAACTCCTATTTTTTGGAATAAAGCTATAAAACATTCTTGTACACATCTTTGGTAGACATACATATACTTCTGTAGGGAGATGTTGGGATATGAAGTTTTAGGTTAGAAAATGTACAGTTGTAAAGTCAGCTAGGTAGCACATGCATATAATCTCAGCACTTGGGAGGCAGAGGCAGGAGAATTGCCATGTGTTCAAGACCAGTGGCTACATAATGAGTTCCAAGTCAGCCTGAGCTATGTAATGAGACCCCATTAAAAAAAAAAAGGAAGGAAGAAATAAAATGTGCAGTTGTGATTAAAGGCAAATTTTTGACCCTTGTGTGAATCCTGGATTTGTCAGTTGGAATTTTTCTTTTTCTTTTCTTGATGATGGGGATTGAACTCAGGCCTTTGCTTATGGTAGAGAAGTGCTCTATCACTGAGCTACACTCCTGGCTCAAAGGAATAAAGTGCTGGGCTATTCCAGAAAAAGTAATGGCCTGATTTAGCAAAGGAGCAGGAAGAGACCCAAGTACTTTGAAAAAATTTGTTGTTTTTTTTATTTTTTTTTTGAGACAGGGTCTCACTATGTTGTTCATGTTGGCCTTCAACTCACTGTGTAGCTCAGGCTGGCCTCAGTCCACAGCAGTCCTCCTGACTCAGCCCCCAAATGCTGAGATTACAGGTGTATGCCACCATACCTAGTTTAATTTGTTGGCTTCTGTTTCCCTAAGGTTTTGGACCTTTCAGAGAGGGCAACAAATGAAGAAATACACAGGTAATACTGAGAGCTAGTGAAGGTCTGGCACCCTGATCACAACTGGCAGCAGACAGAGGAAGCCCAGAGCCATTTCCTGGAGATCCAGGCTGCATATAAAATGCTGAGTCAGCCCAGAGGGGCCTGGAGGTAAGAAGCAGCTTCTGCTGAGGATGGACTCTTCCCAGCAGAGCCAGGCTGCTCATCCCAAGCCTGGCTTTGCCATATGGAGAACTCCAGCGGTGTTAAGGAAACTGTCTGCTTGTGGTGGAGATGAGGAAAACCTTAACGGGGTGAGAAAGAATGGGGTAGAAAATATACTTATGTTCTGAATTTTGAAATTCTCCACTCTTGCATCCTTGACTATATTTTCCTAAAACCAGAGAGTAAAAGATGCACTACAAATAAATACCTTGCAAAGGATATAGCATCTTATTTCATCCCTGTGGTTCTGGAGACCTAACCCTGGACTACACTCCCAGCCCTATTTATTTATTTTTATTTCAAGACAAGGTCTTGCTGAGTTGCCTATGCTGATCTTGAATGTATGATCTTCCTGCCTGGGCCTTCTGTGTAACTGGGATTATAAATATGTACCACCACCTGGCAGAATACATTACATTTTCCCTCCTGCTGGTACATTAATGTGTGATAGAAGAAGTCAGAGAACTCTATCTATCTATCTATCTATCTATCTATCTATCTATCTATCTATCTTTTAGAGAAGTCTCTTTGTTTCTTTCTTCTTTCCTTCCTTTTTTCCTTTCTTCCTTTTGAGAAATGGTCTCCCTATGCAGTTTAGGCTGGCTTTGAACTCACTATATAGCCCAAGATGACCTCAAACTTGTGGTGATGCTCCTGCCTCAGCTTCCCCAGGGCTATTTAACTTTTTTAAATGATTTTTTTCTTTGATGTATAGTTTGTATGAGACAAGCACCCTGTCTCTGAACTACATTCCCACCCTCAACTTTTATTTTGATTTTTTTTTGAGACAACATCTTACTATATAACTCAAGAACTTGCAGTTTTCCTGCCTTACCCTCCCAGATGCTGGGATTGAAGTAGTCGGTCTGTTGTACAGATTACCAAGTGGTGAGACCAAGGATAGATTTCAAAATAGAAAAATATTTAAATTCCATTTACAGGAGAATTTTCTCACAGCTATACTTTTTTTTTCCCCCAAGAAAAATAAGTTTCAGTGGAGTACAAAGTATTGTAGGGAGTGCTTAAAATTTACATGAGTGAGCTGGATATGGTGGCACATGGCTGTAATTGAACCACTCTGGAAGCTGAGGCAGGAGAATTACCATGAGTTCAAGGCTAGTTTGGGCTGCATAGTGAGTTTAAGGCCAACCTGAACTATGTAGTGAGACTCTATAAAAAAAAATTTACAGGAGTGGTTGGATCAGGCAAGTTCTCAGACTTTTCCTACATTTTTTTTTGTTTGTTTGTTTACTTTGAGACAGGGTCTCACTCTGTAGTTCAGGCTGGACTTGAACTCACTTTGTAGCCCAGACTAGCCTTGAATTAGAAGCAATTCCCCTGCCTCAGCCTCCCTAGTGCTGGGATCACAGGTGTGTACTACCATGCCTCGCTTTCCCTGCATGTGAGATTTGATTCTAAGCTATACGCCTTGTTTATGATGTGATAGGGAATAATAACACAGGTATACTGATCCTAGAGTCTACCTTAGCATTGTTATGTGAGCTGTAAATAATGATGTGGGATACTGGGAGACAACTGTGATTTTGCTTTCTGGGCCTCATGGACATATTCATAATTTTATATCTTGAGTATCTTTATGGATACTTTGGGGAACTCTGGAGAACCAGAATCTTGAACCTCACAAGGGAGCCTTATTTAATTGGAGGTAATCCTAGCACTTGGGAGGCTGAGGCAGGAGAATTGCTGTGAGTTTGAGGCCAGCCCAGGCTACATAGTAAGTTTAAGAACAGACTGAACTATACAGTGAGACTCTGCTAAAAAAAATAAACAAACGAAAACCCCACAAACTTTTAGTTAGGAGTAGTGGTGCCCAGTTGTAATTCTAGCACTTGAGAGGCTGAGGCAGGAGGATCACTGTGAGTTTGAGGCCAACCTAGGATACATAATGAGTTCAAGTTCAGCCTGGACAATATAGTGAGAACTTGTCTAAATAAATAAACAAAACCAAAACAAAACCCAAAAAACTAAAATAAAACAGAAAACTTGCTAAAAACAACTTTTAAAAAGTTTGCCAAGAGGTTGGGCATGGTGGTGCACACCTGTAATTCCAGCATTCAGGAGACTGAAGCAGCAGAATAGCCATGAGTTCAAGGCCAGCCTAAACTACAGAGTGAGACCCTGTCTCAAAAAACAAAAAATGAACAAACAACAACAAACCACTTTGCCAAAGAATTTACCTATATGCCAGGATTTCAAGACCAAATTAACTTTGACACTTTTTTTTAAATTGGTACTGGGGATTGAACTCACGACTGTGTGCTTGCAAGGCAGGCTCTTATGCCGCTGAGCTAAATCCCCAGCCCCTGACACCTTTTTAAACTGTCAAAATTTATATACATTTCCTTTGAAAATTTCATCAATATCACAGGAAATTTTAATGAAGCATTTTTACAAGCTACTTTTATTTATTTGTTTGTTTGTCTTTTTGGGTCTCGCCATGCAGTTCAGGCTGGTCTTGGCTCCCTTTGAAGCACAGGCTGGTCTCAAACTTGCAAATGATTCTTCTGCCTCAGCCACCCAAGTGCTGAGATTACAGGAGTATGCCACCATGCCTGGCTTTTAGTAAATTAATATAATTTGTAACACTACTTCTGCAAAATGTAAAATTGTAAAAAAAAATAGGTGGGCATGATGTGATGATATACCTGTAATCTCAGCACACAGGAGGCCGAGGCAGGAGGATCACTATGATTTTGAAGCCATTTAGGGGCTGCGTAGTAAGCTCAAGTCCTGCCTAAATTACACAGCAAGATCCTGTTTTAGTCAATCAATCAGTCGATCAAACAATCACTTGTCTTTTAGAAAAGGGACAAAGGAGTGATTAAGGACTTTAGGGCTTTACTTGATTTGGAAAATTATTTTACTGTTCTCAAATTTTATTATGAGTAGCCCCACCTCACCCACTACTGAGATTGAGATAGGGCCTTCACACTGGGCTACATCTCCAGGTTATTTTTAAAATTTTTTACCTTAAGTCAAGGCCTCATTAAATTGCTAAGTTGCCTAACTGGGCTGTATATTGTGATCCTCCTGCCTCAGCTCCCCAGAGTCTAATTTATATAGTCAATGGCCATCATGCCTGGCAATTGTTTTTTTTGGTTTTTTTTCTTTCTAAATTTTAAACTTTTATATTTTTGCAGCTATGAGATTTAATTATAAGATATAAATATATTTTAATTTATTCAAACAGGAACTACAGTTGAGAAGTTCCTATTTTTCCAACATGAGCAATGCTACAATAAATACCTTTGAATATATGTATTGATGCTTTTTTGTTTATTTTGTTTTTGAGGCAGGGTCTCACAATGTAGTATAGGCTGGTCTTGAACTCACAGCATCCTCTGGCCTCACCCTCCCAAATGTTGGGACTATAGGTGTGTGCCACCACGCCCAGCTGTACTAATGCTTTTATTTATTTTGGTACCAGAAATTGACCTCAGGACCTTGTGCTTTCTAGGCAGGCACTTATGCAGCTGAGCTTTCCCCAGCCCTATTTTATTTTATTTTATTTGGTGGTACTGGGGATTGAACCCAGGGTCTTGTGTATGCAAAACAAGAACTCTACCACTGAGCCACATTCCTAGATCCTCTATTTTATTTTGCATTAGTGTCTTTTTGAGATGGGGTTCCACTATATAGTTCAGGCTGGTCTTGAACTCACTTTGTAGCCCATGTTGGCCTAGAATTCACAGCAATTATCCTGCCTCAGCCTCCTGAGTTCTGGGACTACAGGTGTGTGCCATCATATATGACTCCTATTTTTTAATATTGTGTTCTTGTTTGTCTCTTTCTAATATATTTTGTTGATCCTTGATTGTTAAAAACCTTAACCCATTATAATGTGTTGTAGATAATTTTCTCTAGTCTGTGACTTACCTTTTGATCTCGAATAGGAGTTTGAGAGTCAGAAAGATTGACATTACGATTTGAATCTGGTCCATGATTTTCTAACTGTGTGGTTCGAGTTTCATTAGCCTCTTAGAGCCTCAATTTCCTCTAAAACAGAGATGAAAGTACCTATTTTAAACTTTTATTTTTTAATTTTATTTTAAAGAGGATAAAACAATAAAAACCAATCAAAACAAACCAGTGAAAGAGATACAGCACTTCAAAACATTATGAAATCAGCAATAGTCACCATAATATCTTTTGATATCTTCAAAATAGCTTTAAATAACTTTGGACATAGTAAAAACCAAACAGAACAGAATAGAATAGAAACAATAAAAACAAAACAGTGAATTTAATAAAGGATTTCAAAACAAGCCAATAGTAAATCCAAAATTACTACCATAATATATCTTGCTGTCTTTGAAATAGCTGCTCTTGCCATCGGATTTAACATCATCAAACAAAGCAAAAGAGAATAAAACCCAACCCAACAAAACAATGGAAACAATATGGGACTTACAACCCTCAGGTGGAGATAGCTCTAGATGTTATACTGCATACCGCTGTCCTCTGAACCCATGATCAGACCACTGGCCCTAGACCTGCAATGTCAATGAAACATCAAAGCACCACAGGCATCCAATTGCATTTCACCTCCATAGCTATCATCACAGCCTGTGCTTCTTCAGATAAACCTGTCACTTGGGAGGGGATTGATACTTCTTGTTTGCCAGCCCATGTGCCAGAAGGGGCTGGGGGCTGGCTATTCCCAGTCTGGCGGCAGCCCTAGCATGGTTCCCAGACTGGGCTTGCTTGCTGGTGTGGCCTTGTTCTCTTTCCCCCAAGGCTCTTTTAAAGCATTGATCAGGAACATAGCATATACAGAGCCAGCAAATATGACAGTAGCTCTCCTTTCTCCTTCCAGCCTTGGTTAAGTAAATAGAGCTGAATGTCTAAAGAGTTGAAATCTATTAAATGGGTTGAAAGCTGGGTATAGTGATGCAAACCCATAGTCCCAGCACTCTGGGAGGCTGAGGCAGGGTACTTGCAAGTTTGAGCTCAGCCTGGGTAATTTAGCAACTTCCAGTGAGACGCAGTCTCAAAAAAAAAAAAAAATGGCTGGGAATGTAACTCAGTGAAAAATACACACATATGCACATGCTTACATACAAAATGTTTATCTCCTAGTAGAAAAAACTTCCTGATATTTTTGTTTTATTTTGGTTATTTTTGAGACAGGATCTCACTGTGTAGTTTAGACTGGCCTCAAACTTGTGTTCCTCCTGCCTCAGCTTCCCAAGAACTGGAATTACAGGCTTGTGCCAGCACATCCATCCAAGACTTCCTGATTTAACCATGCTTGGATTTCTACTTCTTGTCCTGGCTTATGAACAGATACTGAAATCAAAACTTATCACCCATCTTGTGAGGGGATCTGTTCCTATATGAAATAGTTGTATAGCCCAAACAGTTCTTGAAGTAGCAATGGCACAAAGTCATAAAAATTTAGAACTTTAGGAAGGGGATTTTACTTTCCACTAACTTGGGAAATTAAAATCCCTGAGTGAAAAAAATAAATAAAGTAGAATCCCTAAGGGATATTTTGCTTCCCAAAGGATCTGACATAACGAAAATCATAATGAAAGTAGAAATTTGGTAAAATAATAACAAATCTAAGATTTTCATAGTAAATAATTCTTATTCTCTATCTTAGTTGACTTAATTAAATCCAGTGATTGTTATATTCTCTCATTCTCACAGATGAACAATTCACAACCCCATGAAGAATTGGAAGGGAATTGAGAAGGCCCGAGCCAGAGCACACAGTCAGGATTTTGAGAGCAACTTGCCTCACAGGTGACTACTTCCATTTAATTAGAAAAGAATGAAAGAAAGCCTCTAAACAGGGTATGGTGGTGCATACCTGTCATACCAGCACTTCTGAGGCTGAGGCAGGAGGCTCAGAGTCCAACCTAGGCAATTTAGTGAGACCCTATCTCAAAATAAAAGGAGCTAGAGATGTACTTCTTGTACTACTGGGAAAGAAGAAAGGAAGGAAGGAAGGAAGGAAGGAAGGAAGGAAGGAAGGAAGGAAGGAAGGGAATTCCCTTGGTGAGAGCCTGCTCTTCATCTCAAATCCAAGCCTTTCCTTTTGAATTTAAGGAGGCACTGCAGTCTGGTAGAATGGGGAGGACAGAGAAGAGGGATAAGCTCCACTTGCACCCTTTTTCCCCTTGGTATTGGGTACCTTGTGAGCCTGGGCATGTATATGAGAGACCAGTGCCATGAGTAGTAAAAGAATTTACCAATAGTCAAGGAATATAAAAAAGTTAAGAGTTTATTGATCCACAGCAAGAGAACAGTGGGCAAGTCCAAGAGGACCAAACTGTCAGAATGAAAGACTGATGGCCTTTTGTTTTTGTTTCTTTGAGACAAGGTCTTGCTATGTAGTTCAGGCTGGCCCTGAGCTCACAATTATCCTCCTGCCTCAGCCTCCTGAGTGCTGGGATTACAGGTATTCACCACACACCCCAGAAAAAGGCTGAGACTTTTATATTTGATTTTAACAGAAGGGGGAACTGGTCATCCTGTAAATTCTTTTACCAGATCATGGCAGTTCTATTGTGCATCCATCTCAATTCTGAGGGTAGCAGGTGTTGCCTGAAACCGAGTAATGTTTTGTTCAAAGCATTCAGTGCTCTTGGTGTTATTAAAAACAGTCCTTTCAAAAAAAAAAACAAAAAAACAAAAAACCAGTCCTTTCCCTGGCCCTAGTGGCACACTTCTGTAATCCCAGCACTCAGGAGGCTGAAGCAGGAGGATCACTGTAAGTTCTAGGTCAACTTGGACTACATAGTGAGTTCGAGGCCAGCCTGCACTACATAGTGAGACCTTGTCTCAAAAAAAAAATTATATATATATATATTTGAACGGAATGTTTGAAGGCTGGCAATTTATTTAGCTCAGCAGCATAAGTGCCTGCCTGGCAAGTGCAAAGTCATGAGTTTGATCCCCAGTACCAAAAAAAAAAAAAAAAAAAGCTATTTTGAGAGGAAAAAATAGTGCTGTGCGTGGTGGCACACACCTGTAACCCAGCACTTGGGAGGCTGAGGCAGGAGGATCACTGCAAGTTCCAGACCAGTCTGGGCTACAACGTGAGCTCAAGGCCAGCCTGAACTGCATAGTGAGACCCTGTTTCAAAAAGAAAAAGAAAAAAAAAAAAAGAAGGAAACTTTGATGTTATACTGGGGTGTTTGCTCTTTGATAGGACATATGCTAAATCTGATGTTATACTGGGGTAGGGGATAAAATGGTATTCTCTAAGATATATTAAGTAGACAGATGATCTAGAGAAGAATGTGTAGTTCTTGTGCATGGCTTGTAGGAGGAAAGTTAATGTTCTACTACACATTCATCATTTGGCTACAGTGTTACCTTTAAAGAAACAACAAGCCAGGCTTGGTGGTGCAGATTTGTACTACCAGCACTGGGGAGGCTGAGGTAGGAGGATTGTATGAGTTTGAAGCAAACCTGGGTTCTATAATGAATTCAACACCAACCTGAATTACATATGAGTTTGAAGCAAACTTGGGTTCTATAATGAATTACAACACCAACCTGAATTACATAGTGGTTGGTTGGTTGGTTGGTTGGTAACCAACCAACCAACCAATCAACCAGATAATCAAAAACACCAACAACAGGGGCTGGGGATATAGCTCAATGGCATAAACACCTGCCTGGCAAGTTCAAGGTTGTGAGTTCAATTCCCAGTACAAAACAAAAAACAAAGAAACCCCACCAAAACCAATGGTAAAATAATCACAATACCCCACACTAGGGATTGAATATTCTACTTCTGCCTTTGTTTGCTTTTACAGTATCGGGGTACAACCCAGGACTTCATACTAAGTTACATCTTCAGCTTTTTAAATCTTAATTTAATTAATTTTTTTTTTTGTCTTTTTAAGACAGGGTCTCGATATGTAGTTCAGGTTGGCCTTGAGCTCACTTTGTAGTCCAGGCTGGTCTTGAACTCAAAATGATCCTCCTGTCTCAGCCTCCTGAGTGCTGGGATTACAGATGTGAGCCACCACACCCGGCTTAATTTATTTATTTATTTATTTATTTTTTCAGTCAAGCTCTTGCTAGGTAGTTCAGGCTGACCTTGAACTTATGTGGAACCTTTTGCCTCAGCCTTCCAGAGTGGTAACACTACAGATATGCATCATCATGCCTGGCCTACTTTTTACTTTTTTTTTTTTTTAAACCAGAAATCAAACTCAAGACTTCTGCTTGCCAAGCAGCAGCTATGTCAATGAGCTATATTCCCAGCCTATACTTTTGACTTTTCTGCAGCCTCAGTTTCTTCCTTGTAATTGAGTGATCTGGATTTAGATGACCTTGAAGATTGCCTTCAAGGGCTGAAGGTATAGTTCTGTGCTTGCCTTGCTTGTGTAAGGCCCTAAATTTGATCCTCAGCCATGCAAAATAAATAAATAAAAAGACTGTGTTCAACACTGGATTCTGTCATTCTCTCAGCTAAAGTACATTTAAATGGTTTGATATCTCATATTCTGACTGCCCTCTTGAGGACATTGTTTTTGGGAAAAAAAAATCAAATGAAAGCAAAATTTTTTAGTTTTTGAAGACAGGGTCTCACTATGTTACCCAGCTGGTCTTGTATTTCTGGGCTCAAGTGACCTTCCTGCCTCAGTTTCTCAAATAACTGGGGCTACAGGTGTGTGCCACTGTACTTGACTTTAAAAGAAAATATCAAAAATAAAAGGGGCTAGCCGGGCATGGTGGCTCGTGCCTGTAATCCCAGCACTCAGGAGGCTAAGGCAGGAGGATCCTTTCAAGTTTGAGACTAGCCTGGGCTACAAAGTGAGCTCAAGGCCAGCCTGAACTGCATAGCGAGACCCTGTCTCAAAAAGACAAAAAATAAAAAATAAAAGGGGCTGGGAATTTAGCTCAGCAGCTCAAGTGCTTGCCTGGTGAGCATGAGGTTGTGAGTTCAATCCCTAGTATCAAAAAAAAAAAAATTAAAAGAATATTTAATTGCTTGAAAAACAATATAATGACCACTCCCCCAAATTTATCTGGATTTCATTTTCTTCTTCTTCTTTTTTTTTTTTTGGTACCGGGGATTGAACTCATGACCTCATGCTTGCCACATAGGCTCTTTTGCCACTGAGCTAAATCCCCAGCACTATTTGTTTTCAATTATTCATGTTCTCTTCCATTCCTCATCCATATATGATTTTACATGGTTGAATCATAGCAAGGATACAATTTTGTATTTTTTTCTGACCACTCATAATGATGTCTTTATAGTAATATGTAAAAATGCTTATCATTCAATAAACACTTATGTATCACTACAATGACTTCGTTATTATATACATTAATTCATACACTATAAAATTCCTCTAGCCTGGCCAGCTTGCATGTGCCTGTAATCCTAGCACTTTAGAGGGTGAGGCAGGAGAATCAATGAGAGTTTGAGGCCAGCCTGGGATACATAGTGTGTTCAAGGCAGCCTGGACTACATAGTGAGACCCTGTCTCAAAAAATAAATAAATAAATAAATAAATAAATAAATAAATAAGGATTTAGCTCAGTGGCATAAGTGCCAGCCTGGCAAGAGCGAGGTCATGAGTTTGATCCCAGATACCAAAAAAAGAGAGGAATTTTATTTATTTATATTTTTTTCTTTGGCACCAGGGATCAAACTCACAACCTTGCACTTGCCAGGCAGGTACTTGTGCCTGCTGAGCTAAACCTCCGGCCCAGGAATTTTATTTTTTGCAATACTGGCAGTTGAATCCAGGCCCTGATGCTTGCTGCTAGGCAAGCACTCTCCCTCTGAGCTATATTTCTAGCCCTTTTTATTATTTTATTTTCAAACAGGGTCTCACTAAATTGCTGCTGCATGTCTCAAACTTGCCTCAGCCTCCTGAGTAGCAGGGAGTACAGGCATATGCCCCGTGTCTGGCCCCAAGCTCCAGCTTTCACAGTGTTGAGTTTAGTAGGTTTTAATCTATTCCAAGCTTATGCAATCACCACCACTCTAATTCCAGAATGTTTGTACCACTCCATATTCATTAGCTGCCACTCTATTGTGTCCTCTTGCCAGCCCTTGGCAACTACTAATCTGCTTTCTGTCTCTGTGAATGTGCTTATCCTGGATCTTTTGTTTTATTTTATTAATTTATTTGAGACAAAGCCTTACTAAGTAGCCCCAACTGGCTTTGAACTCACTACCTTCACTGTCTCAGTGTCCTGAGTGTTTGAGATATAGCAGTGTGCCACCATACCTGGTTTATCCTGGACATTTTATAGAAATGAGATCATATGATATGTTACTCTTTGTGTTTTGCTTATTTCACTTAGTACAATATTTGAAAGTTTCATCCATCTTGCAGCATGCATCAGTATATTTTGATTTTAAATAACTCATTATAGTGTCCCCTTTTTGAAAAACATATATGTACAGTTCATATATTTTGTTGTAAAGAATGTTGCATCAATATTTTCATACCTCTAATTCATCTATTCTCTTGAATTATTTCCTCAGAGCAAATTCCCATGAGTGGGATTACTAGGTCAAAGGGTATGAACATTTTACAGCTGTTGTCAATATTGCTCTTAAATTGTGATGCCCAGAACTAAATGCAATTCTCAGTGTATTCAGACAGAACAGGGTACTGTGGGGCTATTAAGTTTTCAAGGTCTAGACAACATATCATCCTTTAAATCAAGTAGCCTAAGAATTTATTAGCTTTTTTTTTTGGTTGCTATGTAAGTGTTACTCGTTGAGCTTATATAACTAGAACCCTTGGGCACTGTTTTTGTTTTGTTTTATTTTATTTTATTTTATTTTTTTGGTACTGGGAATCGAACTTA
Source organism: Hydrochoerus hydrochaeris (assembly GCA_004027455.1). Classification (NCBI taxonomy): domain Eukaryota; kingdom Metazoa; phylum Chordata; class Mammalia; order Rodentia; family Hydrochaeridae; genus Hydrochoerus; species Hydrochoerus hydrochaeris. Next base: position 35,297 of record PVLA01009827.1, read on the forward strand.
TGACCTTGCGCTTGCAAAGCAGGCGCTTATGCTGCTGAGCTAAATCCCCAACCCTGGTTTTATTTTTAAGATAGGGTCTCATTTTGTAGCCCAGGCTGGCTTACTAAATTGACCAGGCTAGTCTTAAAACTTGTGATCCTCCTGCCTCAGCCTTGTAGAGTGCTGCCTGTGATGACAGGCCTGTGTCACCACATCCAGCTTCTTAGACAATGTCTTCCAAGTGTATTCAAATCTATTCTAAGGCAAAGGATGATTCTGCAGACTCTCTGACTTGAATTTATCCTCCTCTTTCCCTTAAGGGAATTGAACCCAGGGCATTGCACCACAAAGCTACATCTCTGTTCTTTTTGATTTTGAGCCCAGGCCTCATGAAGTCACCTGGGCTGGCCTCCAATTTTTGATCCTCCTGATTCAGTCTCCTACCAAGTAACTGGGATTACAAATTTCAGGCATGAAATACAAAACCAGGTTTGAATTGAATTTAGTATGCCCCAGCCTCCAACCTACTCCCTGAGTATTAAATCCAGGGTTTTTGCCCTGCCCTACATCCTAGTCTTTTTAAATTTTTTTATTTTAAGGCAAATTCTTAAACTCTCAAGATCCTCCTGTCTCAGCCTCCCAGAGTGTTGGATCTTTTTTCTTCAACAGTGGGTGATCCTAGCTGGATGTGGTGGGGCATGCCTCCAAGCTACCCAGGAGGCTAAAATAGGATGATCTCAAATTCTAGACCACTTTGGGCTAGTAGTGACATCCTGTCTCAAAATAAATGATAACCAGTGGGTGATCCTTAAAATTGCAAGGTTTGGGTTTATTGTGGTCTTAGTTAGAAACTGCAGATGGCACTATAGGGTTACCATGAGGGTAAAATGTGTATCTCCCTTAGGCCTTCGCTGTGTTTCCTACAGTGGGGGTGCCTCCTTCACAAATTCATTAGGGGGCTGGCTCTCCCCTCTAGATAAGGAGACTGTGAAGCTGGGTTTGGGGTACTATTCAAGGTAAACTGCAAGGAAAGTGTGTTTCTCTGTTGTCATCGGATCTATAGGGGAGTCTGAGGCAGTCTCCTGCATGTTAAAACTTTATGTGAACACATCCCTGTATCACCGCTCTGCGCTTTGAAGCTCACACACTGCAAAGCTGATTTTTCTTTTTCTTTTCTCTTTTTTACTTCATGTGCCTGCTCTCTTTCCTAGGCACTGCAACTGGGCTGTCTTCTTCTTCCCCTTCTTCCTCTTCCTTTTCTTTTTATTTGAGACGGGGTTTCACTATGTAGTGCAGGCTGGCTTTGACCTTGATATGTAGCTCAAGCTGGCCTCAAATTTGCAGCAATCCTCTTGCCTTGGCCTCTCAAGTGCTGGTATTACAGGTGTGTCCCACCGTGCAGCTACAACTGTTTTATTGGTTAGATGCTCAGTTGTTTTGTCTTTGCTAAGGTGAGTCTCACATGAAAATAGTAGAAAATTTAAGTGTGGTTCCAGCTGAAAGAGGTTTATTTTGATAGTTTGTCTCTTTGCTTTCTTTTTCCTTTTCTTCCCAATTTTCTTGGCTCTCCCCATTACTCATGCAACCTTTCACAGTCCATCTGCTTACTTACAACTTATTATACCTCTAAGCACAGTGCTTGGACCTTCCAGATTGAGAATTCACTGATAAATTTGAAGCAATGTCTTACATGGAAAAGTTGGAAAGGAAAAAATTTTAACTCACATGTTGCCTGTTCTTGGTCCTATTTCCTGACAGAGAAAGGTCATGGGGAAAACTGCTGGGCACTGGCTCAGCTAGCAGGTGAGGACCATGTGGAAGGGCAATTTTCCTCCTGTACTTAGGCCCCTGTCCTGGAAATGAGTGCCAGGAACAAAGTACCAAAGGGTTGGAGGACATACCAGCTGTGTTCTGCCTAAATGTCTCTGAGTGGCACATCTGGCTGGCAGTGAGAATCCTACTGCTTGCCTCACTTTCTATACTCCCCCCATTTGGATTTGGCTTCTTTTGCTTTTTCCTCCCTTTGCTTCCTGCAGTCTATAGCAGAGAGTATAAATTTACTGTTTTTAAGTGTAATTTGTGTTTGAAAGCAACTAACTATATAACTCAGGCACCAAGTGCTAGACTACTTTATTATTCAACAACTAGGAAATTCATGGCCTATTAGCAAATAACTTCTTACACAGCTAAGAAGACTGATAATTTCAGACCCATCTCCCTTCAAGCTCCAATTCTTTATTTCCTCCTCCTCCGCCTCTTCTTCTTCCTCCTCTTCTTCTTCCACCTTCTTTTTTGAGTCAGGGTCTCAAACTCACAGATATTCTTCTCTATTAGCCTCCAGAATGCTGGAATTACCAGCTTGTACAACCATGACAAACTCAAAATCCATTTTTTCTTTCTTTTTTTCAGTTTCTTGAGATAAGTTCTCTCTATGTAGTCAGGCTGGCCTTGGACTCACTATATAGTCCAGACTGGTCTCGAACTTGCAGGAATCCTCCTGCCTCAGCCTCCCAAGTCCTGGGGTTACAGGGATGTGCCACCATGTCTGGCCCAACAGTATGTTTCTTGTTTTGATGTTTCTGCCTTTGATGATGTTACTCTTTTCCAGAATTCTTTTTCTTTTTTTGATACCAGGGATCAAACTCATGACTTTGTGCTTGCCAGGCAAGCATTTAAGCCACTAAACTAAATCCCCAGCCCCTTAATTCTTTTTTCTTTTGGCTAATTCCAAATCTCTATATGTCTTTAATGACTCAGTTCAAGGTTTATCTCTAAATGACACATTCACTGATTAATTCCACCTCCAGTAATCTTTCCCCTGTGAATTTCTTTAGTGTTTTTGTTTGATTTGCATTGTTCTATCAAACATTTTCATACATGTAACTGTTCTGTGCCTCATGTTGGCAAGTCTTCTCCCTAACTATACCTAAGCTTCTTGAGGGCAGGGACTGTCAATTCAAATAACAGGCTATTTATTCAATATATGACCTTGGGCCGACTGTGGTGGTGCACATTTGCAATCCTAGCACTCATGAGGCTGAGGCAGGAGGATTGTCACAAATTCAAGGCCAGCCTGGGCTACACAGTGAACTCAAGGCCAGTCTGAACTATATAGCAAGACCCTGTCTCAAAAAAAAAAAGTACTACCTTGGATAATTGTTTTTTTTTTTTTTTTTTGGTACTGGGGATCAAACTTGCAAGCTCACACTTACCAGGCAAGCACTTGAGCCGCTGAACTAAATCCCCGGCCCCACTGGATGAATTTTTTAATTTTGGGTTTCAGTTTACTTAGGTGTTGTGTGACAATAATGATGCCTGAATCAAAAGGATATTGGGACAAACGAAAGAGACAATATGTTGAACATTTTATAAATTATAAAGTGTTTTATAGAAGTTAGGCATTATTAACTTTTAAAAAAATGGAAACAGGATGTATACATGAAAGGGTATGTTAAAATTCCATGTTAGGATTTATACTGAAGTGTTATATCATGAAATTATTGGTGAACCAAAACTAAGATTTGTGTAAAGAGTGTTAATTATATTTCTTTTCTTTTCTCTCTCTTTTTTTTTTGGTGCCAGGAATCAAACTTACAACCTCACACTTGCTAGGCAGGTACTATGTCTGCTAAGCTATATCCCCAGTCCTAATTATATTTCTTACACATAGGAACAAATTCACTAAAGATCAAATTGAAGTTTATAATGAACTTTCAAGCCACCCATGTGGAATTGAATGCTTGAGAACTGTTTTGGTTCTGATATTGACTATAATTTTGTAACACTTGAACTTTTGATAGTCTAAGGCTATTGCCACCTCTTAACATCTGATACTTGTCAAGTCCAAACCTTTTTTTTTTTTTTTTTGGTGAGACAGACTTGAAATATAGTTTAGGCTGGTCTTGAATTCACTTTGTAGCCCAGGCTGTCCTCAAACTGTCACAGTGATCCTCCTGCCTCAGCCTCCTGAGTGCTGGGATTACAAGAATGTACCATCACATTTGGCAAGTACATGTCTTTGGATATCAGGGTTTTTTTTGTTGTTGTTGTGGTAGTGGTTTGTCTCATTTTTGTTGCTGTTATTGTTACATTTTCAGTTTTTTTGAGACAGACACCAAACCTTGTTTGTTGCTGTTTTTTAGACTGGGTCTTGCTATGTAATCTTAGCTAGTTTTGAACTCACTATGTAGTCTAGTGTGGCTTCCTGCCTCAATCTCCCAAATGCTAGGAATAGAAGCATGTACCACATCACCTGGGTTGGTTTTCAGCTTTATTGTCTGTAAAATGGTAACTGCTAATCTAATCAAACTGCTTAATTACTGACTGGATGTTAAAAAAAATTAATCTTACCAAAAAAAAAAAGCCTGGGTGGGAGGCTTCCCTGGAGAAGTTGTACACTGTGTAGCCTGTTCCCTTCAATGTGAACAAAGCACAGTATATTACCATTTTAAGAAAGAAGAAAAATCAAGAAACCAGTTTAACTTGATTTTAATCAGTGTTTCCCACCTTATTTGGACTTGTAATAGTTTTCTCAGAAAATATCTATTTAACATTCAATGAAACAAAATAGGTTTTCTTGATACAGGGTCTCATTATGTAATTCAGGCTGGCCTCCAACTCACAGTGATCTTTCCTGCCTGTTTCCCAAGTGCTCGGACTATAGGCATGCACCACCATGCCTGGCTGTAAGTAATTTTCTGAGACACAGTTTGGACTGACAAAGTGAATAGTCTTAGATATTGGATAATATAAGCAAAAGGAGAAATAGAATCCTGTAGGTAAAATAGTCCTTGCTGCTGGGACCTGGTAGTGTATACCTGTGATCCTCCTATACAGGGTGGCTGAGATAGGAGACTGAACGTTCAAGCCCAGCCTGAGCAATTTATTTTTATTTTTTATTTTTAAAAAGGGAAAGCTTTATTTAGCTCACTGTTTTTAGAGGTTTCAGTCCATAATCAGCTGGCTTCAAGGAAGGGTGGCACACGGTAGGGGGCAACAGTTCATGGTGGCAGAAGGTAGCAAAAGCAAGAGAGGCAGCCTGGGCAGCAGTTTTGGTGAAACCCCATCTCAAAAATTTAAACAGAGCCAGGGGTGGTGGCTCACGCCTGTAATCCTAGCACTCAGGAGGCTGAGGCAGGAGGATCGTTTTGAGTTCGAGACTAGCCTAGGCTACAAAGTGAGCTTAAGGCCTGCCTGAACTGCATAATGAGACCCTGTCTCAAAAAGACAAAAAAAAAAAAAAATTAAACAGGATTGGGTATAGTCAGTGTGAAGGCCCCAGATTCAATCCCCCGTACCACCCAAAACCCCCACAAACAAGCCAAAAAGCAACACAAAACCTGGTAGTTATTTAAAACATAAAATGTCAAAACAAAAGAACAAGGTATGGTGGCATATATCTGTAATCTCAGCTATTTAGGAGGCTGATGCAGGAAAATTACAAGTTTGAGGCCAGCCTATGAAATTTAGTAATTTAGCGAGAATCTGTCTCAAAAGTTATAACAAACAAGCAAATGAAAGGAGAAAGGGCAGGGGTAAGCTAGTAGCATATACACCTTTAAACCTAGCACTCTGGAAGACTGAGGCAGAAGGATTTCAAGTTGGAGCCCTGTTTGGGCAATTTAGCAAGTTAATGACATCCTGTCTCAAAATAATAATAAAAATAAACAAAGGGCTGAGGATGTAGCTCCATTTGGAGGCCCTGGTTCAATCCTGATACAGCTAACAATCAACCAACCAACCCACTGAAAAAGCACTCAAGGATCTATCTGAAAACATCAAATTAGGTTAAAACCTGCAGATTGTATCTTTCAAAGTAAAAATTGTGTCTTTTTTTTGAGGCAGGGGCTTACTATGTAGTTTAGGCTGGCATTGAATTTATAGTGATTCTCTTGCCTCAGCCTTTTAACTTTGACTTGTAATGTCTAGGTTACATTACAGTCATGCATTATCATGCCCAGAATGATTTCTGTTTAGTTCTAGTTTTGGTACTTGGTTATTAGATAAATTAATTCCCTAAAAGCTGAGCTGAGATATATGGATGCTATTTTTTACTATTTATGTTTTGTGGAGCTTGGGATCAAACACACTAGGCAAGCACTCTCCCAGTGAGCTATATACCCAGGTCCTCCCTGAATATTTTAAAATGTTTTATTCTTTTTTCTTTTTTTATTGGTACTGGGGATCGAACTCACGACTGTGCGCTTGCAAGGCAGGTGCTTATGCCACTGAGCTAAATCCCCAGCCACTTATTTTAAAATGTTTATCCTTTTTTTCCAGACCCCAAAAAGAAGACCTTTGTTACACTGACTTTAAGACTCTTACGGTTACAATAATCAAAATGGTATGGCATTGGTAGATACAAATAATGGAGCAAAACAGTCCAGAAGTAGACCGTACATATATAGTCAGTTAATTTTTTTTTTTTTTTTGCAGTACCGGGTATTGAACTCATGACCTCGTGCTTGCCAGGCAAGCACTTAAGCCACTGAGCTAAATCCCTGGCCCTAGTCAGTTAATTTTAAGCCAACATTCAAAAGCAATTAAGTGGAGAAAAGACAGTCTATTTTTTTTTTGTACCAGGAATCGAACTCACAACTGCATGCTTGCAAGGCAGGCGCTTATGCCACTGAGCTAAATCCCCTGCCCAAGACAGTCTTTCTAATAAATGATTATAGAACAATTGGACATCCATGTATGAAAAAATGAATCTTGGGGCCGGGGATTTAGCTCTGTGGCATAAGTGCCTGCCTAGAAAGGTTGAGGTTGTGAGTTCGATCCCTGGTACCAAAAAAAAAAAAAAAAAAATCTTAAAAAAAAATGAATCTCCCAATCTCCCACCATAAAAAGTAAAGAAGTATAAAAGCTTCTAGAGGAAAACACTAGGAAGAATCTTTGGGTCCTTTATAAGACAAAGTTATTTTCCTTTTAAAATACGTAATAGGCATTCTTTTTTTTTTTTTTTTTTTTCCTTTTTGGTACCAGGGATTGAGCTCACCACATCGTGCTTGCCAGGCAGGCACTTATGCTGCTGAGCTAAACCCCCGGCCCTGTAATAGGCATTCTAATTACTTCAGAAATTTGGTTAACTTTGGGTTTTCTTCAGAGTACATCACAAATACATGTTGTATTTTTCTTCCAATATAATTTATAGATGGACTTTGAACAATTCACAATTATTTCAAGGTAGGCAATGATCAATTCATTTTATTATGAAGTAAAATATACACAATAGGAAATGTACATGCAATATAAAGAGCAATGGCAAGCTGAATATGGGGGCATAGAACTGTAATCCTAGTATTCTGGGAGGCTGGGGATTGGAAATTTCAACCTAGCTTAGTGATTTAGTAAGACCTTTTCTCAAAACAAAAAATTAAAAAGGGGTGGGGATACAGTTTAGTGCAAAGCCTGGAGTTTAACCCCCCAGTATCAAGCTCTCCTAAAAAAAGAAAAAACAATGACAAAGGCAGGTCAAAGAAAAACATTTCTTTTTGATGAGACAGGGTCTCACCATGTAGTTTAGGCTGGCCTCAAACTTGTGGCAATCCTGTCTCAGACTCTGCAGTGCTGGGGTTACAGGTGTGTGCCACCAGACCCACCCCCCGCAAAAAGTATTTTTGAAACATTTGTTTAATGTCCTTTCAGAAAGGTTGAGCACTACATGGAAAAATAGTGAAAATGAATCATGAATTACAGTATCTCTCTTGCCAACTCTGCTGGGCAAGACATCCTTTATGTGACTTTCCCTCTTTGGAGAGCAGTTATCTTTGAAGAGGCTCCCCCTACTGCCACTTTAATGCAGGGATTTAGCAAAATGTTCCTCCCATCTACACTTAGAATTCTCTTTTGGAGGAAATACATTAAATATAATTTTTTTCCATCTCATTAATTTCCAGTGATTTGTTTTTATTGTGGTGCTGGGGATCAAACCCAGGATTTCTTATCTGCTAAGCAAAGGCTTTCCTATTGGGCTACATCAGCTGTCCAGTGTGTGTTGTGTGAAAGGCCTTTACTGGATTTAAAATATAATCATAAAGCACATACTCATTTTAAATACTGTAATATGGATATCTAGCCATATTTCACTAATGATCATAGACTGAGCCAAAATGTTCTCATTAATCTTTCTTTTTTTTTTTGAGACAGGGTTTTGCTATATAGTTCAGACTGACCTTGAACTCTGAGGGATCTTCCTGCCTCCACCTTCTGAGTGCTATTACAGGAATGCACCACTAAGCACAGTTTATTTCACTTCTCTTTGAATGAGATATTCACCTATATTTCTCCTGTTAGACCAGTATCTCTTAGGAGAGGCATCATGACTTCCCTAACACACTGGAGTCATCAAAAATGGGAACTTTATTTGGCATCCAAAGAACTTGTATTGGTTTTGCAGCAGGTTCCATAATGAATGCATTTCCTGAGTCACTTTACATATGTGAAAACTGTTATGAAACAGAATGTCTATTAAGAAGGGTCATATTATCCTGCTCATATTTTGCATTGCCAGAAAAGGGAATTGTGGAAAAGTTAGTCACTTATTCCTTTGTACTTTTTTTTTTTGATACCAGGGATCAAACTCACAACCTCACTTGCCAAGCTGGTGATTATGCTGCTGCTGTGCTAAATCCCCAGCCCTCTTTTCTACTTTTGTACTCTATCACTTTGTACTTTTTTTTTTTGCATGTCACATTATTGTAATTATTTGATAGCTTATAATTACTTAGTAGCTAGTTATTAAGTGATCTAATGCCTAGAACAATACCTATCATTGAGTACTTACATCAATTTAGTGAATGAAAAGATAGCAGATATTTCAGTGGATGGCTTTTGAGTTTTTGAAAGATCCACTTATAAGCAGACATCTGGTCAGTTGCTTTAACTAACTGACTGGCTGACCTCTTTTGTTTTTGCTTCCGGTTTTTCTCTCCCCCTTACACTCTCTTTTCCTTTACAAGTACTGGGGATTGAACCCAGGGGCACTTTATCACTGAGATGTATCTCAAGTCTTTTTTGAGACTAGATGTCACCAAATCCAAGCTAGTCTTGAATTTATGGTCCTTCTGCCTCAGCCGCCTAAGTATTGAAATCACAGGTATGAGCAATCATGTGCTGCCCTTATTTTTTCAGGTCTTTAAATGGCATTATTAGAGCTAGGTGTGCTGACACATGCCAGTCAGCGCTGGAGGCTGAGGCACGTGGCTTGCTGTGCGTTCAAAGGCCAGCCTTAACTAACTGTAGCTTTGGCTTTAAAAAAAAAACAAAACCATAGAACAAGGTCAGTGGGCTCCAGAGATTTGACCCCCTCCCTTTCCATGTAAAGAGCCACAAAGATGAACTGGGTTGGCAGGTACCTACTGTACTATTCTATTACATGCACTGAGTGAAATAACAAAACGTGTGAAAACTAAACTGTCTGTCGTGTCCACCCATTTCTGCACACTCCTGGGTTTCTTGTTGGTGACTGTTCAGGGTCCCGTGGCTTGGCCTCAAGAGGTCAGGTGGCGATAGTTTCTAATGCATTTTTTTCAATGCAGACAGTTTGAATCCCAGCCATCAGCGCCTCTTAAGGAACCCCTACCAGCAGGCTGTAAGGCGATTGCTTCCCACATGCACAATTGAGATGATTCCGGTTCTGGGGGGATGCTGGAGGCTGGAATCTACAGAGACGCAGGGATCAGCGGCATAGTGGGAAGCCGACAGTTGGGCAGTAAATCCTTCACCGAGTCGCTGGCTTTGGGCAGTGCGCCTGGCGAACCCGGAAAGGGCAGAGAACCCTCGGCTCGCCCCCGAGGCAAGCTTATTCTGGGTCTGGCCGGCGTACCCTCTTCGTCGGCCATAGCCCGCCTCATGCACTCCCCGGAGGTCCCGCGTTTCCCGCAGCCGGCGGCTTTGAAAAGAGCCTTCTGGAGCAAAACTTGGGTCTGGATGGAGAAGAGGGAGAAAGGGGCATAAAGTCTTCAGGGCGACATTGTGGGCAGCTCAATGGAGGGCTGTCTGAGAGAGCCCCGAACGGAGACGTCGCACTGAAGCGGCGCGCGAGTTCCCTTCGGCGCTCACCTTCGGCCGCCTCCGGGGGAAGTTTCCTCTCTTTCCGTCAGTTGCAGCTCGGCCCGCGGCTCCCGGCTGGCGCTATTCCCCCAGCCCGCCCAGCCCTGGCCTTGGGCGGTTCGGTACTCCGACCCGAGAGCGCGTCCTCCCAGTACCCGCCTTCCATTTAGTGTGTCCCACTTCTCTAGACCCTCGGTAATTCTCAACTCTCGCCTACGTAAGGGCTTCCACAACGCAGGCGCACGAGCCGAGCGCCTGAGAGGAGCAGTAACTGGACCGGCTGCAGCCAGTCTACCGCCTCCAGCCGGGCGCCTTCCACGCGAAGGTATCTGATGCGCGGGCCGCCTCACATTTGATCCTCGCTCGCGCGCCGGTTGGCTGTAACCGCCTCGAGCTCGGCGCGCCAGGTTCGCGCCGGCGCGAGCACGCGCCCTGCGCTCTGGCTGGCTGGCGCGCACGCGCCCGGGAGGGCTCGGGGGCAGAGCGAGCAGTTCGAGCCGGGCGAGGGTCGGTGTGGGTCGGCTGGCTCTCTGGCCTCCAGCCGCGGCTGCGATTCCTTGTCCGTGGCCCTACTGACTGGGAAAGCCGGGAAAGAGGCTGTGGGGGCGGGGCGGCGTCCGGCTCTGAGAGAGCTGGGGGAGGAGCGCGGCGGCGACGGCGGCTGCTGAAGCTGAGAAGGAGGCGGAAGGTTTCCCTTTCCTTACGAGCTGGGAGCGTCCGGGAGTCAGAGCCCGGAACTGGGAGGACGCGGCGATTGCGGCCCCCGCGCTAGGTGAGGCTGGGGGTGCTGGGCGAAAGAGTTGGCGGCGTTGAAAGGGGCATGGAGGTGGAGGGCGGGCTCCAGCGGGGAAAATGGGGAGGGAGCTGTTGTTGGGGGTTGGGGAACCGAGGAGGAGAACGTGAGCCCTTTGGGACCGGGAGCGCCCTCAGGGTCGAGGGTTTCTGGGATTAGAGAGGCGGTCGCACACTCAGGTCCGAGTTGGGGAGTTTTCAGAAGGAATAGGCCAGGGAAACAAAGGAGTAAGTGGGGACTCTGGTGTGAGCTTGTGTGGGGTACTGTATTTTGGGAAACGAGCAAGAGCGAAAGACTGAGTTCATTTGCGATGTGAATGAAGTACAATGAAATGGGGATGCGTGAGGTCATCTGTGTGGGTGTCCCAGGTCCCTAGGATTTGAGGGCAGTAATGAGATTTAAAGATAAGGGATAGAAGGGCATTCTTATAATAGAGAAGTAGGGTAGACAACAATGCGGAGAAGCAGAGAGATAGGTAGACTAGCGGAATATCGCTTCTGATTCATCCAAGATGATTGTTTTTTTTCAGGAAGTGGGTCTTGCGATGGACGTATAATTTTTTTCTCCCTGTTAGCAAGTTACTGTATTTAATTTATCTATAATTAATGAAACGAGAGGACAGTTCACCAAAAATACATTGCTTTGAGTTAGGTCAGTGATGATGCAGAGTTGGAGTGTTGGGGGAAGAACCCAGAGCTTATTTTCAGCTGGATCTAAAAGTGATGAATAGTCTCGATAAAATCTGAGTTATCTATACTTTGTTAGAGTTGCATTTTCTCCCTGAGAAATGTCTAGGTACATTTTTTGTTTTTATGGTTGGGGGAGAACTGGAATTCTGTCTCAAGAAATTGATTGTTGATGACTGTTCCAAATTATCAGGGTGCCCCATGCCTGCCAGTTTGTCCTAGGTGATTTGGAAATATTGTGGGAAAGTATTTCTAGGGTTCTGATCTTTGCATATTTTAATACCTAGATATTCAGTCCAAATTTGGGATGGTACTAAATAGAGTATTGCTGATTTTGAAACTGCAGTTGCCATTATGTGGTTATAAATAGTCTATGTTAAGCTTTTTATTTATTGGGCATAAATTTTGCTGACTCATCTTAAGATTTGTGTACATTCATCAGTATATTTTTCAGTTATATCTCTTGTGGTAGCTTTAGGCCACTTTATAAAGGTCCAAAAATAATCTCGATATTACTTTTCTTGTAAGAACTGAACAAAGTAAGAGTGAATACAGTGTCCTTATTCAGTGGTTTATTTATTTATTTATTGAGGCAAAGTCTTTCCCGGTAGCTCCCACTGTCCTTGAACTCACTGTGTACCCTTGGCTGGCCTAGATGAGTTGGTGGGCAATGCTCCTGCCTCAGCCTGTGGATTGCTGGGATTACAGGCCACCAGGACTAGATGTGATGTGGTTCTTTATTGACCTCTTTCAGTGGGTTAGACAAGGTGCTAGGATTTTTTTTTGTGTGGATTACATCATTTAATTTAATTCTCATAATTGTTCCCTTGTCGTAAACAATGAAGGGCGCAGGACTAGTGAATAACAGCTGTATGTAGACTGAACTCTGCTGAAAGCCCTAGGTCTTCACTATCTGATTTTCTAGTCCACTCCCACCTTAATTGTAGTAAATCAGTATGAACTATTTGAAACTTGAAACAGTGATTGTGATAAAGATTGGATTAGTAGGCTATGCTGATAGAGTTTATATAAAGTTTATTGTTCTGGTAATTTAGCAAAGCTTTTGGGACCTGATTTAAAAAAAGGCTAACAACATCTTGTTCGGGGTTTATCTGTGATCACACTTGATTTTCTATTTAGTGTACTGCTGAAGCACTATGCATATGTGGCACTTTTACTTGTAGAAGTCAAGACAGCTGGTCTAGGAGCCAAAACCAGTTAATTGGAAAACAATTGAAAACTGCTCAGTGTTCAAGTGCTCTCCAAGCACCTGTTGAGTCCACAGTTGATACTGGCATTACCTCTAAATATAAACCTGATTCTCTTAGAAACCAGGAATGAAACAGCTAGAAGGGGGAGAAACAACTGGGGCCTGAGGAGCCAAAACATCAGCCCCTGGGAGTTGATTAGGCTGCAGATGCTAGTGAATGGTGGAAGGGAAGGGAAGGGAATTTTGTTTTGAGATTTTCTGTATCTAGGGACTGAATTATATATATATATATATATATATATATATATATATATATATATATATATGTTTTTTTTGTAATTAATGTTAGCAGATAGTTATATTATCTCTATTTCTCAGATGAGGCTCAGAAAGGCTAGGTAACTTGGACAAAGCCACTTAATAATGGCAATGGAGAAAGACTGTAGTACTATTTTTAAAATTGTTATTCAAAACTTTCCCACTATAGAGTCTCTATATTAAAGCTGGAAATTAAATGTCACTCTTTTGGATCCACCTTGCTTTTCTTTTAGAAGTAAAACATATTAGTCCAGCAATCTGGGTGCCTTTATTTATGCTGCTGAGTTAAATTGCTGGCCCCTTCTTTTTTTTTGGTACCAGGGATTGAACTTCCCAGCACATGCTTTTTTTTTTTTTTTTTTTTTTAAGATAGGGTATCACTCTGTTGTCCAGGCTGGGTTTAAACTGTTAAGATCAAATGATCCTCCTGCTTCAGGCTACGTGTACACACAACTGGGCCAGGCTACACATTTTGTCATTTTGTTTATTCATATATCCTCAGTGTACAGTTAGGTTGCTTTCCACCTTTTGACTATTGTGAATAATGCTGCTTTGAACTTTGGTGTACAAAACCTATTAGAGCCGGGGGTTTAGCTCAGTGGTGTGCTTGCTTGGCAAACTCGAGATAGTTCAATCCCCAGCACCAAAAAAAAAAAAAAAAAAAAAACAACCCAAAACCTATTAGAGTCTCTGCTTTCAGTTTTTAGGGTATGTACAAGTTTCTGTGTTTAATTTTTTGAGGCAGCACAATTACTTTTAAAATGGTCATTTCATTATATGTTCACCTGAAGGTAGCACTTGGTCTTATGGGGGACAGTCTACTGACCTCCTCTACTGACTTTCTGTATTATTAGCATGACACTGGTAGTGGAAATGGTTCAAAAGGGAATGTTGGGCTGAGGAGCTAGCTGAGTGGTATATAGCATCTGCCTGGCAAGACTGAGTTCCTGAGTTGATTCCTCATACCAAAAAACAGGAAATGTTTTACTCACTTTTCATGTATCCTGTGTGGAAGGTATCATTTGTAATACAGATCTTTCCATTCAGGTGCAAAATGTAGATGATTGTTTTCAAAATGTGTCTATAAAAATGTCAGTTGTGTAGAACTTTGCTGCCTTTTGTTGGAATTCAGGTGTTTTTTTGTTTTTGTCTTTTTGTCTTTTGAGACTAGGGGTCTTGTTACGCAATTCAGGCTGGTCTTGAGCTCACTTTGTAACCAAGGCTGGTCTCAAATTTGCCACAATCCAGCCAGGGATTTAGTTCAGTTGCTTAAGTGGCCTGTGTGGCAAGTGCAAGGTCGAGAGTTCAATCCCTGGTGCAAAAAACAAACAAACAAACAAATAACAAACCACAGTCCTCCTGCCTCACCCTCCCGTTTGCTGGGGTTATAGGCATGTGCCACCAGGAATTCAGGGTTTTTAATTTTTGGTTTTTTTGCTGTGCTTGGAAATCAAACTGAGGACCTTATGCATGCTAAACAAGCACTTTACTACTGAGCTATTTCCCCAGTCCTGCTTTTTTGTTTGTTTTGAGACAGGGTCTCCCTATATAGTGCTGGCTGACCTTGAACTGATTTATATAGTCCAGGGTGTCTTTTAACTCATGGTGATCCCCCTGTCTCAGTTTTCCCAGTGCTGGGATTACAGGTATGTGCTGCCACAGCTTGCCAGTCCTGCTTTTTCAATTGAAAATATTTTATGTGTTTGTTACTGTTTACCATTTGTATCTTTTCTTTATTCACTTAAAACCAGTTTTAAGTGCCTTTTGTGTGCTTTTTTTTTTTTTCTCCCTTCAGTGTTTTGACACAGTCTTGCTGTAGTTTAGGCCTTAAACTCACAATATAGGCCAGGCTGGACTTGAGCTTGCAGCAATCCTCTTGCTTCAGCAATTCTGTCTCAGCCTCTGAGTGCTGGGATTATAGCCCTGCCACCACATCTGGCCTAATTTTTATGACAGGTACCTGCAGTACATGCACAGAACAGGAAGTAAAACTGATAGAAGTCATTTCTTTGATTGTTTTTTTTTTCCATATATAAATTGTCACATAATACCAAATATAGGTTGATATAGCTATAATGAACTGTCCCTTAGAATGGGTCTCATTTCCCATTTCGTTTTTCCTAAATATTACATAGAGGTCAATTATCCCAGCACTTTGCCTTATAATTTTTTTTTTCTTCTGTCTTTTTTGAGACAGGGTCTCACTATGCAGTTCACACTATCCTTGAGTTCACTTTGTAGCCCAGGCTGGTCTCGAACTCGCAATGATCCTCCTGCCTCAGCCTCCCGAGTGCTGGGATTACAGGCGTGAACCACCACGCTTGGTTTTTGCTTTATAAAATTAATGGTCTTCATAGTGACTTCAGGCTTGTATGCTATTTTCTGGAGGCCTTGTAGAAGACTTAATGAGCCCATACTTACCTTGGAAATTGTTCCTCTGAAACTCAGGCCAACTGGTAGACAATTCAATTGGCTCTGAATTTTTTGTTTGTTCATTTTTTGAGATAGAGTCTTGCTGTACAACTCACAGCAATCCTTCTGGCTCAGCTTCCTGATTGTTGGGATTACAGGTGTGTGCCACCTTATCTAGCTCTGGCTTTTTTTTTTTTTTTTTTTTTGAGATAGGGTCTCACTGTGTAGTTCAGGCTGGCCTTGAATTCACTGCATAGCTTAAGCTGGCTATGAATTCAGTGAGAGTTTTTGTCTCAGTCTCCTGATTGCTGGGGTTACAGGTATGTGCTGCCTCAGTAACTACCTCTGAAATGTTTTTAAAGATTTGAAAATACTTTTATCTTTAGGTGCTGGATGGTAAGGATTGGTCAGAGGCCACCATTTACTCTTCTTGTGCACATCCATGACGGCAGCCTTCTGTGTGGGTTCCTGAAAATATGCATCATCTTTTTCACGCTGCAGGAGCTTTAGGCCCTTAAAACATTCTGATGGTCTGATGATAGTAGTCAGCAAATAGCTGTTAGCTTAGCGGCAGCTTCTGCAGCCATTGTCCTATGACCAATTTGTGGTTAGGCACAAGTTGTTGGGAGGTTTGGGGGACTTCCAGGAGTTATATGAAGTTTTTCATTGATTCAAACTAAAGAACAATCCTGGCTTGCTAGTAAGAAGGAGAATTTTTACTTAATTAGCAGGATTACATGATTACTAATTGTGGAGTATAAGTTCCTCTTTGAAATAGACTAAATAGTATTGGAATAGAGAAGGAGAATTTAGATTTTTTTTTTTTTTTTTGAGACAGAGTCTTGCTGCATAGCTCAGTCTGGCCTCTTGACTCAGTGATCCTTCTGCCTGAGCCTCCTGAATGCTGGGATTACAGGTTTACAGTCTTGTCCAACCATGCATGACCCTTCAAGAGAATTGCCATGAGTTTGGGCCCAGCCTAGGCTACATAGTGAGTTCAAGACTAACCTGAACTATATAGCAAGATCCTGTCTCAAAAAAAACTTTCTCCAATTTTTTTTTTTTTTTTTTAATTGGAGACAAAGTCTTGCTAAATTTCCCAGGCTGGCCTCAAACTTGAGATCCTCCTGCCTCAGCTTCCCAAAGTATTAGAATTATAGTGTGCTACCACACTAGGCTACGGCTGCACTATTTTACTTTGGCATGCACAATATAGGAGGCTTCTGATTTCTCTACATCTTTGTCAAAACTTATTTGCTTTCTTTCCATTTCATTTTTTCTTATAGTTTTCCCAGTAAATGTAAAGTGTGGCTTTTTTTTTTCCCCCTTGGTGGCACTAGGGATAAGAGCAGTCTACCACTGAATTATATTTCAAGCCGTTTTGAAATTTTTAAATTTTGAGACAGGGTCTTGCTAAATTACCCAGGCTGACCTTGACCTTATAGTCCTGCCTCAGCCTTCGAGGTAACTGAGATTGCCAGTATGTATCACTGCGCTATTATTGTTAGTGTTTAATTCAATCCTAAGAATTAGTTGTACTGTCTAGTTATAGCTGAGATTTACATCATCTTTCTTCATTCTGCCCTGCTAGAAGACATTTGTTATAATGCTATAATATGCATTTTTAAAAAATGTCTGTGGCCATACCACCCTGAATGTGCCTGATCTTGTCTGAAAACTGAATTAGGGAAGTCTACTTTTTATTATTTATGATATATAGTTGATGTATTGTTTTTATATTTATTGCAACTTGGATTTATGGTGTGGTCAAAGGAAGACAGATGAGGACAGGAGACCAAGTAATTATTAATTTAGAATTTTACCTTGGAGTTGGGATTGTACTATCGTGAACTGATGAATATATTGCTGGGTTTATACATAGGTAGACATACTTATTTCATCATGTCATGATTTGGAGTGGGACACTAGTTTTAAGCAGAACATTCAGAAAGCTGTATGCAAATCTAAATTTGATTATTTTCGTGGATTAGCAATGAGAAGTACACTCGTGTATTTTGGAACTGATGATACTCAAATCCCTCTTGAAGGCCCTTTGCCCTGCACACTAGTGTTCTCTGGAACTCTGCTGCCTTTTAGGGCAACCCTTGCCCTGTGCCTCTCCCCAGTCCATCAACTCTGTCTGTAGTGCCTTCTAAATTGGTGGGTGTCCCCTCCTGATGCATATCCTCCTTGTTTTGGCTTGTAAATTTGTTACACACTTTCATAATGGCATTTATCTAAGAGTACTTTTAAAGAGTACAAAATGGAACTGGGTTGAAGTAAATGATGAAGTGTCCCTAGTTCTTTCTCAAAGGCAGTCACTAATAGCACTTCGTTATGTTTCAGATATAGTCTCTGCTGATACTAGAATCAATCACTCATTTTTTTCTGTGCAGTTCTGGGGATTGAGTAAGTGACCTTGTGCAAGCTAGAGAAGCACTCTACCATAAATCTATAGTCCCAGACTCCAGAGTTTCTATACTGTGTGACATGTTTACTGGGCATGGTGGTAAACCCTGTTAGTCTCAGCACTTGGGAGGCTGAGGCAGGAAGGCTGGTGGAGGCCAGCCTGAATTACAAAGTAAGACTCTGTCTCAAAAAACAAAACAAAACAAAACACCCCTAAAGAACAAAATAAAAGAAAAAATGAAATGTTTATTTTTCTCCTTCGATTTTTTACAAACTAAAGAATACTGAAAAAAGTTAAAGCATTGCAAAAATACATAAAGTAAAAAGCAGAAGTTTCCTTTACCTTGATCCCTAATTCTAGTCCTTCTCAAATAACACTTTCTTCCCCAATAACAGTCCTCTCTTCCTTTGGCTGAGTTGGTGCATGTCTCCACTTAGGAGGCTGAGACAGGAGGATCACAATTCCAAGGCAAATCCACAATTTAGTGAGACCTTGTATCAAATAAAAAGTACTAGGGATGTAACTCAGTGGTTGAGTGCCCCTGGGTTCAGTTTTCTGTACGGCAAACAGAACAAAACAGTCCTCTTTCCAGAAGTCGCCTTGTATAAACCTAGTGTGTATGTTTTCATTTTGTTGTACTTACATGTATATGCCTATGTAGACGTTGCATATATATATATATATATATATATATATATATATCACACTCATAATATGCGTATGTCATTTTATTTTTTTATTTCTTTTGGTTCCAGCAGTCAAACTCATAACCTTGCATTTGGCAGACAGGCGTGCCACTGAGCTATATCTCTGGCCATTTCATTTATTATTGTTTTTGGTTTTTTTGAGACAGGGTCTCACTTTGTCATTCAGGCCAGCCTTGAACTGTGTAGCCCAGGCTGGCCTTGAATTTATGGTTCTTGCCTCAGCCTCCCAAGTGCTGGGATTACTAGTGTGCAATATGCTACCTGGAACATAGGCTATTTATTCAATCATTATTCAATTAATGGATGTTGTGTGTGTGTGTGTATGTACACATGCATGTTTTTTGTGTGGTGTGTTTCTAACCATGCTACAATGAACAAATTTTTATATGCTTCCTCTTGGATATGTATGAATATTTTCCTAGGTTGGTGGATATGAAGGTTGTTCAAAAATTTTCATGAGTACTGCTCAAATGATTTTTTAAAAAATTCCTTTGAAATAATTTTAGAGTTACAGAAGGATAAACATAGCACAGAGATTTTTCATGTACTCTTCCCTGAGCTTTTCCTAATGTTAATGTCTTTCATAATTATAAAGCATTTACTAAAATTAAGAAATTACAACTGGCACAATACTGTTATAGATTTTATTTGGATTTCCATTTTCCCACAAACGTTCTAAAAAATTTCTAGACACAGTCCAGGATTCTGTCCTTCAGGGATCAGGTCTCTTTAATCTTATGTAGTCTGTGATAGTTTCTGAGTCTTGTCGTTTTTACTACTTGAAAATTTTTTGGCAGTACAGTACTGGGGACTGAATTTAGGGCCTGTGCATTGAGCTACACCCCCAGATCTTTTTTACTTTAAAATTTTTAATTTATTTTTTTGGTGCCGGGGATCAAACTCACGACCTCGCGCTTGTTAGGCAGGTGCTTATGCTGCTGAGCCAAATCCTCGGCCCTTTATTTTTTTATTTTAAAAACCCAGCTGAGTTGCCTAGGCTTGGTTCAAACCTGTGATCCTTTTTCCTCAACTTCCCAGAGTATTGTGGTTACAGTCCTATGCACCATGCCCAGTGGGAGTGCATGCATGTTCATTTTTTGTTGTTTTGTTTTGAGGCAGGGTCTTGCTGTGTAATCCAGGCTGGCCGTGAATTCACTATGTAGCCCATGCTGGCCTTAAACTTGCAGTGATCTCGCTGCCTCAGCCTTCTGAGTGCTGAAATTGTAAGTGTGTGCCACCACACTCATCTGACTCATTTTTCAAACATAGGAAATCTGGATAATTTTATTGTTAGTGGATTAATCTGGATTATAGAAATTCTTTCTTTTTTCTCACGTAATCCTTTTTATTAAAGTATAAAAAGCCTGCCTACCCCGCTCCCTCTCTCCCTCCCCCTCTCTCTCTGTTCTTTTTTTCTTCGTTGGTTTTTTTGAGACAAGATTTACTCTGTAGCTTAGTCTGGTCTCCAATTCTTCTAAGTGCTGGGATCACAGGTATGTGTCACCATGCCCAGCTCCTTCCCATTTGTTTAGAAAATGATTTCAGACAGATAGTACATTTTAGTAGGGGTATGTTCATTTTGAGTGGAGATGGACATTATGTAACTCAGAGCTTAAAAAAATACCCCTCCCCCTTTTTTTTGAGACAGGGTCTTACTGTGAAGTTCAGGCTGACCTTGAATTTGCTGTGTATCCCAGACTGGCTTTGAATTTGCAGAGATCTTAATGCTTCAGTTTCTAAGTGTTGGGATTATAGGCATGTGCCACCACCCTCAGCCCTTAAAAGATAACCTGACAGTTCAGACTTTTTCTCTTAGGCTATTTTAAAATGGTTTGTCTCAAGTCTTCTAAGGTTGTCCTAAAGTTTTCTTCACTTTTTGTCCTTTCTCTTTATTTTACCCCTCTATACTCAAAGACTTTTTTTGATCTCTGTATTTTCCCCAAGTCCACATTCTTATTTTTCTTTCTCTCTTTTTCTTTCTTTCTTTCTTTCTTTCTTTCTTTCTTTCTTTCTTTCTCTTTCTCTTTCTCTTTCTCTTTCTCTTTCTCTTTCTCTTTCTCTTTCTCTTTCTCTTTCTCTTTCTCTTTCTCTTTCTCTTTCTCTTTCTCTTTCTCTCTTTCTTTCTTTTTCTCTTTCTTTTTTTTGATACTGGGGATTGAATTCATAACCTCGCACTCACCAGACAGGTGCTTATGCTGCTGAGCTGAATCTGCAGCCCCACATGCATATTTCTCTGCTGTTCCTCTTGTCTGTTCTCAAGAGACATCTTGAATGAATGACCCCTATATAAGTCAAATTGATTGTCACTGCTTTGCTCAGAACCTTCAGTGTTCATACCCCTTGAGTGGTACTAGGGAGCCAGTCAAGGGCCTGCATGTGCTAGGTATGCACTCTATCACTGAGCTATACTCCAGCCCACAACTTCTCCTCCCCTCTTTTTTTTTCCTCTTCTTCTTCCTCCCCCTCCTCCTGAGAAATGGGGATTGCTAGGATGCAGGTGACCCTAAACTGCTGGGCTTGAGGGACCTTTTTTCCCTAGCTTTCCAAGAGGTTTGAACTATAGGCTTGCATCACCTCAAAGGGATCACTGGTTTTTCTAGGCTGCCAAGTTGTCCCTTCTTCAGAGCTGTTGTGCTTGCTGTTGCCTCTCCTTGAGATGCTTTTCCTGTACAAGTAATACAGCTTTTACTCTTCCTTATGTTAGCAGTTGGGATCAAATGTCACCATGGCGGTGCTGTGTTGGCTCTCCTTATCCACTTTACACTTGCTTTATTTTTCTCCGTAGCACTCCATAGCATTTGATAGGGCATGTGAATATTTTATTAGTTTATATATTTTATTTTTTGAGGCAGGGCTTTGTGTAGCCCAGGCTGGCCTAGAACTCACAGTGATCATCCTGCCTTAGCAGTAATGCTGGGATTACAGTCATGCACTCAGCTCTATATATTTTAATTTTAATACAGAAATTTGTTTCATTGTTGTCTCCTCATAGTCTAGAACAGTGGTTGGCAAGCAAAAACAGCCTGCTGCTCTTTGTAAATAAAGTTTGATTTTAAACAGCTTTGCAACAGCAGTGTTGAGTATTGTGACAGATTGTATAGCCAGAAAATCCTAAAATATTTGCTGTGTGACCTTTACCAGAAAAAATTCATGGCCCCCTAGACTAGCAATGTCTATGGCTGGTCACTGAATGAATATAAAATGAGTGCAGACTATAAAGTGCTAGTGTACGTATAGGTTAATTTTTTTTGTTGTTGTTGTTGTTCTGGGAATTGAAAGCTGGACATTGTACTTGCCAGGCAGGTGCTTATGCCACAGAGCTATATCCCAGATGGCTTCAAGCAGGTTGAGATGGGTTAAAATTTCAAAAACTATTGGTTGTTATACTTTTTTTGTGTGCCTTTGTGTTTGTGAGACAAGATCTTGCTGTGTAGCTGAGTTGCCCTCAGACTTGCCACTCTCCTTCCTCAGTCCCCTGAGTCCTGGCATTATAGATTTGTGCCACCACATCCAGCTTAATGCTAGTTTTTCAAAGGCCATACCTAATTTGGAGACAGTAGTATTCCAGAGTCTCACTATCCTTTTAAATATTAGTTGTGTGTATGTGTGTGTATTATATCACTGAGGGTTGAACAAAGGGCCTCACATGTGATATGTTAGTTTTAATTGTAGCACCACAGAAAGGTCCCTAAACAATAAATAGTGATAGATGGGTGTAGTGGCATACACCCATGATTCTAGCACTTGGGAGGCTGAGGCAGGAAGAACGCTGTGAGTTCAAGGCTAATCTGGACTACATAGTAAGTTCAGGGCTATCCTGGACAACATAGAGAATAAATAAATAAATGGTGGTAGCATAGTTACTATGAAATACATGGATCTAAGTATATGTATACAGATTTTAATTAATTATGCAAATGAAAACATGGAATGATTACTATATTTATTATTTAAAATATAAGTAGTAATTTGACTTTGCAATACATTTTGGATTGCAAATGCATTAACCCAATATTTCAGTTACATTTAATAGTGTTTTAAGCAAATAGAAACAAACTGCAAAAATACAGCTCAGAAGAATCTGGAAAATGGCACTACTTCTGGGATTTTTTTTTTTTTTTTAGAGAAAAAAGCAAAACAAAAAAGGGTAGAAATAATACAGAAATTCAAAAAAATAACAGCAAGAAATCACTAGTTGGTAAATTACATATTGTTATCTTAGAAGTAGTTGTTCAAATTAAAAATCAAAGCATAAAAAATGGACAATGACAATGCAAACTATTCTATTTGATAAATTAACAAAAACTTAGTAGTATTGTTACTTACCTTGCACACTTAAACATACATGTAATTATATTCTTTAGAGCACTTTCTTTCCCTTTCATTATTATAGTATCTATTTATACATTTTTGGGGGCGGGTACCAGGGATTGAACTCACAGCCAGGCAGGTGCTTGTGCTGCTGAACTAAATCGCCAGCCCCTTTTTTTGTGTGTGTTTGATACAAGACTCACCGTGTAGTTCAGACTGTCTTTGAACACACTATGTAGTCTGGTCAGCCTCAAACTCACAGCAGTCCTCCTGCCTCAGTTTCCTGAGTGCTGGGATTTACAGGCGTGTGCCACCACACCTGACTGGGATCCTTTCTCTGTCTAAATTTTACCTTTAAAAAAAAATTTGAGGCCAGATGTGGTGGCATGTGACTGTAATCCCAGTACTTGGGATGCCGAGGCAGGAGAATTGCTATGGTTTTGAGGCCAGCCTGAACTACGTAGTGAGTCTCTGTCTCAAAAAAACAAAACAAAAACTTTAGGCGGGGATGGTGGTATACATTTGTAATTCTAGTACTTTGTGAGGCTGAAGTTGGAAGATGGGATGTTCAAGCCCAACCTGGGCAATGGAGTGATTTGGCAAGACTGTCTGAAGAGCAAAAAAACTGAAGCACCTTCCTCTAGCGTGAACCAAGAGGAGAACCAGAGAGCCACCCCTAAGATCCTGCCAGGGCCATGGTGGAACACAGGAGGCAGCACAAAGAAGCAATTCGCCCATCGCCCTCTTGGTAAGCACCTTCCTCTGGCATGAGCCAAGAGGAGAACCAGAGAGCAGCGCCCGAGATCCGGCCAGGGCCATGGTGGAACCCAGGAGGCAACACAAAGAAGCAATTCGCTGCCACTCTCTTGGTAAGCGCCTTCCTCCAGCGTGAACCAGGAAGAGATACAGTAGTGTCTCCTGTGAGCCTACCAGTGTGCGGGCTTGGAATCAAACATCCCCCCCTCCCCCCTGCGGGGGGCCCTGTTAGCAACTGGGGACAGAGGTCTGAGCATCTCTTGGTAGGATGACAGTATGCAATGTAGCAAATATGGGGGGGGTGTCCTCCTCTGTCTTCTCTTTCAAAGCAAGTGTTGTTTTCAGTTTTGTTTCTTTATGATGAATTGCTTTACTCTTCACTATTCTCTTTCGATTGATTTTATAATGTTCTGTCTTTGATTTGATTTTGCTATACATAATTGACTAGACAACTAATGTGAAGATATTGAGATATACTATGGTACCTATTATTGTTATCCCAGTAAGCTGCTATGAAATTCTGTACCAAATTCACTGCACTGTCTCAATTGGCTTTGTTCTGTCTTGTTCTGTTGTATTTCTATTACCTTAAAAAAAAAAAAAGAGAGCAAAAAAACCAGCCAGGCATAGTGGGGCATGCTTGTAATCCAAGCACTTGGAAGGATGAGGCAGAATTGTTTGTGAGTTCAAGACCAGCCTGGGCTGCGTTAGTGTGCTTAAGGCCAGCTCAAACTGCATAGTGAGATCCTGTCTCAAAAACAAAATAAAACCTCCACCAAAACCCGACAACAACAGTAGAAAACAATGTTCCAGGCAAGTAGCTCAATGTGAAGACCCTGGATTCAGTCTTTAATATTGGAGAAAAAACACCTGTATTTAGGGGTATATATTTAAGGGACCACTGGTACGTCATGAAAAGCACCATGTGGAAAAGTGGAGATGATTTTAGGAGTAATTTAATTTGAAAAGCTCTTTATTAGCAGCTCAGTATAGAGGACTGTTTAATCTTCTCTGCTTAGAAAACAAGTAATTTAAGCAAATGGTGAAGAATTATAGAATCAGGGCTGACATGAGCTTTGTTCAATAGATATCTGAGTGTACCCTAATTACTGTTTGACCCTGGGCTACAGAGGTGAATAGACAAAGTGCTTTGTGTTCATGAGCCTTACTAGTAAATCTTACAATCCCCACCTGTTCTCACTTTATGTTGTGTTATAGAAATTAAAGCTTAGGGCTGGGGGTTTAGCTCAGCGACATAAGTGGCTGCCTGGCAAGCACGAGGTCGTGAGTTTGATCCCTGGTACCAAAAAAAAAAAAAAAAATTAAAGCTTAAGTAATCAGTAACCTGTCCAAGGCTCAGTAGTTTCTTTCTTTGTTTGTTTCTTTCTTTCTTTTTTGGTATGGGGGATCAAACTCATAGCCTCATGCTTGCCAGGCAGGAACTTGTGCTACTGAGCTAAACCCTGGCCCTAAGTAGCTAGTTTCTGATGAAATGGAACTAGAATGCAATTTTCTGACATGAGAGATAAAAGCAAATCTTTATGCAAAATTTTGAGTGCTCACTAAGGTGCATATCTCTGTATTAGGTACTGGTGAATACTAGCAATAAGTAAAATACCTGTATCTCTTTGATACAGAACTCAAAAAGATTTTTGTGAATCCAACATTCTTTCTACTATACTGTATTATAGTTAGTTTATAATCTTTTTTTCTCATGGGAGGGTTTAGGCCTATCAAATTTTTTTGGGTAAGTGTGGGTGTCTTGACACCAGTTCACACTGGAGAGGTTCACTTGAGATTCAGGCAGCCCAAAGATGCAAGACTGGATTAAACATCTTTTATTCTTAGGTGCTCAGCCACGCATAGTAGCATGGCAGTCCTCAGAGCCCTAGCCCCACACTTCTCACAGCAGTCCTTGACTGCTTAGTCTCTCCTCTAGCCTACATGGCAGTCTACATTTTGATTCAGAATACACAATAGTGACCATGTGCCAGTAATGATCATGGTTATGTAAGTTATTTACACTGACTAGAATTGACCTTGGATATATGTTCTTTGTATTTTGGGGAAATCAGAGATAGTCTTGTGCTGGAGCTCTGTTGACACAGAACCCATTGTCCCCCAGACCCTCTTCTTTTGCAGCCTGAACCAAAACACTCCCATCTTGTGCTTTCGCATTTCTCTATAGTGGAGTTCTGGGAGTATAATCTAGGGCCTTGCACCTACAAAGCATGTGCTCTACCATTGAGATACATTTCATGTGTATCTGGTACTTGAAGTTAGTTTTATTGAAAGACTAAGGAATAATTAGGTAGTTAAGGGTTTTGATATTTACTTACTTTAGAATTTGTGTATGGCCTAACCTTTTGTTCCATTAATAAAGAGAACTCTCCCTCTTGGATTGGAAGATTTTCTGTTATGAAGATTTAGAGCTTAGACTGTCATTTAAAATCAGCTAGATGATGGGTTAAATAGACTTTTGCACACTGACCTTCTATTTACTTTTAGTTATTAACCTAAGTTTTTCTGAGACATGGTCTTGCTTTGTAGTGTAGGCTGACCTTGAATTCACTATGTATTCTGGGCGGCTGGCCTTTGAATTTGGGGAGATCTTCTTGCCTCAGCCTCATAAATGCTGGGATTACAGGTGGTTGCCAACATGTCTGACTGTAATATAAAATCTTTTAAAAAGTTTTCTTTAAAGATAGACTTGGCTATCTGTGTTCTTAGTATTTAAAGAATCATACATAAAACAATATATATTTTATTTAAAGTTTCCTTGAACTAATTATTATTGTATTTGACTTTTTCCTCTTGGTACTTTCTAAAATAATCAAACATTTGATAGTCTAGGAAAAAGTGGAAAAAAGTTAATTAAACCACTGCTGAATAATGTGGGATGTTTTGTTTACTTGGTGGCTTAGAGGATTAAGGCCTTTTCCCTCAAAAAATTTCTAGTTAAAAGTGTTCATACTCTGGAGAAAGTAATTACTCTTCCAGAAGAAAGTTATCTCAACCTCAGGCCTCTTTACTATTTTCTTCCAGAGGACCTTCTGTTATTCTGCTGGGGCCAATTAATATTTGGCTCAGCTGTTTTAGTTTCTCTACCAAAGTTGGGCTTACTATGTTTGTAATTTGTGAAAATCAGATTCCATATTTTTCTTTAAAGAGAGCTGGAACATTAAATTTCCTGCCAATGATCTAACTTAAAAATAATATTTATTGTATATTAACTATGATTATTTTAGTTCTTCAGAAATTACCGCATTTTAAAACACTGCATATTCATGTAGTGGTGGTAGCATGACTGATGGAGGTAGTGTGACTGCCAGCCTCAAGTTACTTCATAATTTGTATGTATTTTTTTTCTTTTTTTCAAATCTGTTTTTTTTAAAGGATAGAGAGAAAAAAAAACTACAACAAAATTTTAAAATATGTCATTCAGGGAGCAACAGTGGTAATGTATGTATGTGTTTTTAGACAGTATCTCCTTTTGGTAGTACAGGCTGGCCTTCAACTCATGGCGACCCTTCTGCCTCAGCCTCCCAAATGCTGGGATTGCAGGCATATGCCACCATGCCTGGTATTATTTCATAACTTAAAAAAATATTTGAAAGCAAATGGAAAAAGAGGCTAGTAAGCATGTAATCAAGTCTGTGTATGTAAATAATAGAGGTGACTTCAAACAGATGGGCATAAATTTTGAAACTGATAGTAGTTTTCACAGTATAAGTGAATAAATGTTAAATCATAAAAGTATTTTTTACTATGGTCAAGTCAGACACTCAGCTGGAGGAAAAGGAGATAAGTAAGCATGGAGCTATTGTTTGATGTTAATTGGTTGGAGATATAAAAAGGCAGGTCATGTATAACCTTTATGTCCCTGCATGAGATCTTCCAGACATGTTGTTGGCAGTTATCTGTTACTAAGTATGTGAGTGTTAATTGCTGGGATAAAATACCTGAGAAAAACAACTTAAAGGAAGAAAGATTAGTTTTGGCTTGTGGTTTTAGAAGTTGCAGTCCATTATAAATTGCTCCATTGTAGGCTGTTTTGTTTTGTTTGGTTTGGAGTTAGGGTCTCACTATGCAGTTCAGGCAGGTCTTAAACTCACTATGTAGCTCAGGGTGGCCTTGAAATCATGGTGATCCCTCCTGCCTCAGCCTCCCAAGTGCTGGGATTACAGGCATGTCCCACCATGCCTGGCTAGGCTCAATTGCTTTTATGTCTGTGATGAGACAGAAACATGGTGAAGGGGTTAGGTAGAAATAGTCTTCAGTCTGTTTTTATATTAATCACTTCCCCATCATTAGGAGAAAATATTCATTCAGCATCCACAACTTAAAAGAGAAGAGATTTATTTTTGCTCACAGTTGCAATGAATTCCTTCCATGCTTGTCAGGCTCTAAGGCAGAAACAGCATGGTGAATGGGCATGGTGGGGAACTGCTGCTTACTTCATGGCAGCCAGGAATCAGAGAGGAAGGGACAAGGGTGTGGGGAAACAGAAAGAAAGAAAAAGAGAGACAACTGAGGACAAGAATGCATGCTTCCAGAAACCCATGCAGCTTCCTAGAGAGAGGGAGCTGGTGTCCTATGTTAGAGCCACTGCTGGGGAGGTGCAGCTGCTGCGCCCAGGACTAGGGCCTTTGGAAGAAGACGAGAAGATGGTGGACGACCCTAGTGCTGCAGACAAGAATGTGGAGATCCAGAAGATCAAGAAGCTCGTTAAAAGCTTGGAGGCTACTTGGATCCAGGACCCCTCAGGGTGGCTGTCCCCACGCCACATGGCTGGATGAGAACCAGGCACTAGCCAACTCCCACCTTTTGGACGTCTGGGTAGTGTTCCTTGACTTGGTGTGAGGATTGGTGCAGTTGACTGGAGAACTGGCTTGGGGCTGTGGCACCAGCATACTATCATTGATCATTCCTCCTAAAGACCAGATTTCACAAGTGGCAAAAATGTTAGCAGATGAGTTTGGAACTGCATCTAACAATAAGTCACAGGTATCGCCTTTCAGTCCTGTGAGCCATTGCATCTGTATAACAGAGACTCAAACTTTATGACAAAGTACCTCCAAATGGTCTGGTTGTTTACTGTGGAACAGTCATAACAAGAAGGAAAGGACAAGAAAGTCAACATTGACTTTGAGCCTTTCAAACCAATTAATACATCACTGTATTTGTGTGACAACAAACTGCATACAGAGGCTCTCACAGCAGCCTGTAAGCTACTGTAAGATGCAAATGGCAGCAACTTTGGCTTCATTGTAATAGAGGTAGTGGTTCACTTTTTGGCACACTCCAAGGACATATAAGAGAAGTCCTGCACAAATTCACTATGGATCTTCCAAAGAAACATGTTGGAGAAGGTTGGTCAGTCATGTGTTTTGCCTGTTTAAGAATGGAAAAATGACAGCTATGTTTGAAAGTAGCAGAGACTGCTGTACACTTGTTTATTTCTGGGGACAAAGTGAATGTGGCTGGTCTCATTTTAGCTGGATCAGCTGACTTTAAAACTGAACTCAGTCAGTTGGATATGTTCGATCAGAGGTTGCAACTGAAAATTTTAAAGTTAGTTGATATAGTCTATGATGGTGAAAATAGATTCAACCAAGCTATTGAGTTATCTACTGAACTCTTCTTCAGTGTGAAATTCATTCACATTCACAGAAAAGAAATTAATAGGATGATACTTTGATGACATTATCCAGGACACAGGCAAGTACTGTTTTGGAGTTGAAGATCTAGTAAAGGCTTTGAAAATGGGAGCTATAGAGATTCTAATAGTCTATGAAAATCTGGATATAATGAGATATGTTCTTCATTGCCAAGGCACAGAAGAGGAGAAAATACTCTTATTTAACTCTAGAACAAGAGAAGGATAAATCTCATTTCATAGAAACAGGACAGAAACACAAGCTGATTGAAAGCATGCCCCTTTTGGAACGGTTTGCTAACAACTATAAAAAATTTGGAGCTACATTGGAAATTGTCATAGACAAGTCACAAGAAGGATCCCAATTTGTGAAAGGATTTGGTGGAATTGGAGGTATCTTTCGGTTCCAAGTAGATTTCCAGGGAATGGGATACCAAGGAGGAGATGATGAGTAATTTTTGACCTTGCTGACTACTAGGTGGTCGACATGGGTCGGGCAAAACATGCCTCACCCTCCAGCATCCAACCCAAGGAGCATACCCTTGGTGGGATCCAAACAGATTCCTGCCTTACAATTGGAACATTTCCAGAATTTAATCTGTAAGCATTGGATACTGAAAAGAAAACCAAAACAAAACCAGACCCAGCCCTACATTTTGGTTTGTCATGTGTTGGCACAGCAGCTTACAACTAAGTTCCTGAATGCCACTTTGGATTAATTTAAAAAAGAATGCCTGTTTTTACTTTTACTCGATGATGGAACCATACTCTTGTGTTTTTTGAAAAGTTTTTTTTTAACCTTCATACATAGAAGCAAAAATACTTTTAACTTCTGTAAACCTTCAAAAGTTAGTAGAAGTGAGATCTGTCTGGTTTGTTGCTGATTTTTGATTAGAGAAAATTTTTGATTTTTTTGACTGGAGAAAATTTAAATTGCTGCATTTTGCAGTGACCCATTTACATGGCATTCTCAGCTTAGACTGCATGAGAAGAAACGTGGTGAAATGTTGGGGAAAAAACAAAAAAGAATACATGCATGACCCACCTCTGACCAGGTCCCACCTCCCAGCAGCACCTTTAGTCATAAACTCATCAATAGATCCGTCTAATCACCTTCCAAAAGCCCCACCTCAAAACGCGTAAGATTTTGGGCAACACTTTAGATCTAAACTATAACAGCTTCCTGCCCGAAGAAGTTTGGGGATCCAAAAGCCTCCTCATTTTGTACTGTCTCTGTCCTTTTTTGTACAAAGGATGAAGAAGTTTCTTAAAAACTATAGATTGCCTAGGATTCTTTTTTTTTTTTGAGACACAATCTCAGTGTGTAATTTATATTGGCCTTGAACTGTCTAGCCCAGGCTAGCCTCAAACTCAGTGATCTCCCTACCTAAGCCTCCCAAGTGCTTGTTTTCTGTTTTTTTCTTTACTTTTGTAGTTTCTGGATTTGTGCATCATAAAGGATTCAACCCAAATTCTTTGCGACTGAAAAAACAACAGCTTAGTGAATAGGAAGTTGCTGTAGTAGTGACTGCCTGCTACATTACTCTTCCTACCTCTAGGAGGAAGAAATGCCTATACTAGTTATTTCCCTCTTATTTCTCATGGTATCCTGATCATTCAACATTGCTGAATTTGGGATAGAGAGAAAATTCTATTTTGTTTTGGTGTTTTTTGAACTAAAAAAAACTATTGAGGTCAAGAGGATGCAAACAATATAAAAATCAAAAGCTTATCAATTAACTTTCTCTGCTTGTTCAGTGAGAGTTGGATGTTATTTGTACATTTTCTGAGGGTCCTGATATGCTCGTGAAATCTTTATACAGGGGGAAACTGAGGGGCAGATTCTTTAAGTGGCCCTTTGGGAGAACTTTCATCAAGGCAGGAATAAATGTTCATGTCTGCTTACTTTCCCTTCTGCTTCATGTGTACTACAAAATAATCGTTGCACATAGTGGTGAGGCCTGCAGTTAGTGAAAAAAAAGCTCTGGAAGCCCACTTTGCCATCTTGGCAGTGATCCAGGTCCTTCATGATTTTGTCTATAACCAGAGGTCTTTTTGATTTTCCAAAAATCCAGGGAACTCCTTTTCCGTGAGTACTCTCAGATTTTCCTTTGTTAAGTAGCCTTTGTCCCAGCAAATTTGTGAAATGTAAACAACATGGTTTCCATGGTTTGTTCCTTTTGGGAGGGCATTCTGGTGAGGTCTGTAGAAACCTTGGCACCAAGGCACTGCAGACTTGGCGTGTGTGGGCATTGAGGAGTGTACCCTTTTCTGTTTTGTTTTTTTATGATACTGGGGTTTGAACCTGGTGCCTTTCCACTAAGCAACATCCCTAGCACTTTTTTTTTTTTTTTTTTTTAAGACACGGCCTTGGTAAGTTGCTGAGTTGCCCAGCTAGGCTCAAACTTTGTGATTCTCCAGAGTTGGGTCACCATGCCCAACTTCCTATTAACTTATTTTAAATGACTCAAGTAATCTTTTAGTTGGTATTTGAAAAATACTTTGACTAAATTTTGATGTAATTCTTATGAGCACGTGCTAATTGGTAGTGGTATAATGACCATGACAAGAGTCAGAACTTTTTGTTGTTGTTATTGTTGATGGCAGTACTGGAAATTGAATCCAAGAAGTGCTGAGCTACATTCTCATCCTTTTTTATTTTGTTTTGAGACACAGTCGAAGTTGCCCAAGCTAGCCTGGAATTTACTATCCTGCCTCAGCATCAAGTGGCTGTCTATAGGTGTATGTCACTGATAGCCCAGAAAAGAAAGTTTTGTAATAAGTTACACCCTCAGAAAGAAATATTATAGATACCTTTCTTTAATTGTTTTTGTTTTTGTGGTTTTTGAGATGAAGTCTCTCTAGTTCAGGCTGGCTTTGAACTTGGCTATATAGTCTAGGCTGACCACAGAAGAATCTTCCTACCATAGCCTTCTGAGTGCTGGTATTATAGGTAAGTGCCATCACACCTGGTTTAGATACCTTTCTTGAATTAGTAAACATTATGAGTGCAGACCTCTTGTTAATTGTTAACTTCAGTTAAATTTGGAGGATGTTTTGGAATTAGTATTCTATGTATTTCAGTTTTATCTGCAGTCTTCTTTCCTTCTAACTGACAGAGCTTACCACCAGGAAGGTTCTTGAGTGGTTTGAGTATAGAGATAGGGAAAATAAAGAGGTAACTTTTCATGTTTTTAAATATGTTAGTATTATTTAAATAATTTCAGCTAAGTGATATGCATGATATGCTGCTTATATTTTAAGAATCAGAGTAGAATGGATTTATGAATGACACAGACAAATTATTTCTCATCTAAAGTGCTCTGTCCATTTTTAGACAAAATAATTACTAGAAGAATATTTTTCTGACATTTTCTGAGAAGGATCTCAATGAGTGCTGAGTGTAAAAGATTTTTGGTACAACGTGATTTTATCCTTTTTTCCTGAGAGTGTCTGCAAATTAGTTTGATCCTCCATGAAGAAAAAAGCTGCCTTCTGAAAGTAGTAATTCCATAGAGACCATTGCTATTCGAGATACTTTTAATTTGGGCCTTAGAAAACCTGAAGATCCTAGCATTGATTTGCCCTTTCCCTTCTGTATAATGAATTTAAAGTATGTTGTTGATTTAATGTTTAGTTCATATAGAGATTTCTGGTTTGGGCTTCTTTAAACTGTGTATACATGTTTTAATTAAGTTTGCTTAAAAGTACTTAATCATTCTGACCTTTCATCTGATGTATACAACTGTTATTTGGAAAACAATGTATTTAATATTTTTGTAATTGTACAGATGTGGAATGGCAAAAATCTTTTGGAGTAGAGCAAACATTTGTTGAATGTGGATTTTTAATCTAATACGAAAATGAACCATCTATTTTATTGATGGTTCAGACAAAAGATTCAGAGCATTTCTCTCTCTCTCTCTCTCTCTCTCTCTCTCTCTTTTTTTTGCCTTTTTTGAGACCCGGTCTTGCTATGCAGTTCAGGCTGGCCTTGAGCTCAACTTTGTAGCCCAAGCTGATCTGGAATTTGCAAAGATCTTCAGATCCTCAGCTGCCTGAGTGCTGGGATTATAGGCGAGCACCACCATGCCCAGCTTTTTTTTTTTTTTTGGTCAAAGCATTTCTGAAATTATGGTTTGTGTTCAGCAGTGTTATATACTATACATCAAGGAAAAAAGCAGCTAGACATTCAAAACCATTTCAAAAAATGATTTTGTAAGTTATAGTTGGTCTTTCATGAATGACCAGCTTCAACAATGACTGTACTATTGGGGACCCGGCCAAGATCCCCAACTGCCTGTATGAGGGACACAGCGAAGGATAAAATAAGAAACAAGACACAAATTTAGTAATGCATGATGAGGGGCTCAGAGTTCAATGCCTCATAATGGGCAAAGACCCTAATACTCCAAAGCAGCCACTGTTTTGTTTTGTTTTTTTAGTTTCGGGGATTGAACTTACGACCTAGTGCTAGCCAGGCAGGCACTTACACCACTGAGCTAAATACCCGGCCCCAAACCAGCCACTATTTTTTGAGTGTGTACAATGGAATGGGTATATACAGTGATAGTAGGGGCTAGTGGAAGATTCAGAAGTGAATGACACTGCAGGCAATGGATAATCCTGAGATGACTCCAGAGGGTGGAAATGATTTTATGCTAAGAAAGGTCTTATTCTGGAGTGTTCTTTCTCGTTTTAGTAGTTTTAGTTTAGTCTTAGTGAGTAGGAGAAGGTGGCCCATCCCAAGAGTTAATGGGAAGTCTCAAAAGTGTGATACTCTAATCCCAAGTCTCCATTTATCCCTTAGGGAAGGGAAATATGCAGAGTTAGCTGTTGTGAATTCATGGTCCCCAGTGCCAGAGTCCAGCTGCCCTCCGGCAGGGCTAGGGTTTCCCAAAGGTGGACAGGGAGTCGGCAAGTGAGAGACAGAAAACACTACACACCAGTCTGTGAGTGAATCGAAGCTGGAATATATATATGCTAACCTTGGCAGCAACCCCCAGCCCCAAGCAGGAAGCGCCCCAGGCTTAGGGCCAGGCAGGGATAATCCTAAACAATAGGTTTTAACCTCAACCCCAAGCAGGAAGCGCCCCAGGCTTAGCAGGTGTTAATTAACTCTTATCACCTTTGTAACATCTCAATCTTGTTACTTAGTTAGCTTGGGAAATGTAAGCCGACACACCTGGATGCTTGCAGGAGGAAGAGAAGTGTGAGGCTATTATGCCGCTCCCTACATTGTTTCCTTTATCACTTATGGGAGTATGGCAGTTCCTGTGAGAACAGCGCCTGTCTTAGGTCAAGGACTCTTCATATGAACCCAACCAGGCCTTACCCGTCATGGGCCTGCAGGACAGCAATTGGTCCTGTGCCTGTCTTAGGCGGCTGGTGGCGTAACATGTGTCCTAGTTGCCCGTCTTTGGCTGCCTGTAGGACAGTGCCTGTCTTGGGTCAAGGACTCTTCATATGAACCCAACCAGGCCTTACCTGTCATGGGCCTGCAGGACAGCAATAGGTCCTGTGCCTGTCTTAGGCGGCCGGTGGTGTAACATATGTGTCCTAGTTGCCCGTGTTTGGCTGCCTGTCCAGTGTCTCAGGGCAGTTGTCTCACAGGAACCCTGCAAATCCTCCTCCATGAGCTCTCCCATTTAAAGCCTCTGTATAAACTCTCTCATACTACTCACAGAAGGTAAAATTTCACAACCAGTCCTCACAAAGGGGTTATCTAGAGGGCCTCCAGCAACCCCCCTGGAGTCTCCACCCTCAACTTCATATTGAGCATTACATAAAAACATACACATGTGAACTACACAAATTAC